>MUZC01000544.1:487699-506313 GCA_002072015.1 Radix auricularia | reverse complement strand
AGCATAAGAAAGTGCGTGTTATGTCGAAAAAACACATTGACAACAACTCATTTTGTGCCAAACTGTTTTGAGTTTATTAGATGAATAGTATACAACGGGAATAAAGATTGATATAAAGTAAACTGTTACTATTTGAAAAAAATGTGCGGGAATATATAATGATTGACATAAAATGTATAAGAAGATCAATTTCTCACCATTTTCTTAAAAAGCATCATTGCTCTTATGTTGTTGTTTTTTTCACTTTAAAGGAACATGTGCCTTCAAAACAAATAAACCATATTTTCCACTCTCCCCAAGCCACAATATTCACAAATATTATCTGGCTAAAAATATCCTATTCGTCTTGAACTAATTTCATGCTTAGCCAATAAATGAAATGGGTGTTAAGCGAGCTATTTCTAAGAACCAAAGAAAACATGTGGAAAAATATATTTTTCATATTTTGATTCACGTGAAAAGAAAGTGAGCCTTGCCCGTTAGATTTTTGTAACTGTTAACGACATTAGTTATTCTGGTAGAATATATAGCATACGTTATTAAAGGGGTTCGAGCATAGTGAAAGAAAGCCATCAATCGATCTGAATGGAAGGATGTGGTTGAGCAGGCCATGGCCCTACATGGGCTGTAGCTGGAAGGATGTGGTGGAGCAAGCCAGGGCCCTACATGGGCTGTAGAGCCACACATGATAATGATGATGCTATATTAAAGCAGAAATACCAAAATCGATGGGTAATATTTAAATTAATAATATTTTTATTTTTCTCGACACATATGTCGTTGTTTTTATTACGAAGGGGTTTGATTTATCACTACCCTAATTTCCAAATGCGTTTACATTCATTTTTAAGGAGAATATGAGACCCAAAACTATGTAAAGTTATTCCTATCGTTCCTACCCCGTAGCGAAGCACGGGTATTTTGCTCGTCTATTATATAATGCGCTAAGGCGCATTTCCGTCCGTCAGTCAGTGTGTGTGAAGCCCCTATACCACGCAACTCTTGATTACTTTTTTTCAATTGAAAATATAGACGTAAAATCATAATGATTTTGGTTTTGAGATTAACAGAGGGTGTGGTTTTGCGCGCCGTAAAAACAATTAAGTGGCGTCATGAAGCTTTTATTATATTAATTTATTTGATGTTATTTTTTATGTTGATAATCCGAGTGTGTAAATAAGCATGCGTGCGAGTGTGTTCATGTGTGTGGCTGTGCTGCTGTGTGTGCGTGTGACTGTGTTTGTATTAGTTGTGAAATAACAATTTATTTCATAGATTGCTAAAAGTGAAATTAAATATTGAAAAGAAGTTACCAGGTAATGGTTTATGTTTAGTTAAAATTATGCACTGGATTATGAAAAATTCCGTTAATTTTATGAACACAAGTTTGTGCCGATTTGTTCTTCCTGGGTGCTTGAATAAAAGATAACGGGAAGTCATTGAATGTGACTTAAAAAACTGTTAATGAGAAGATCAATCTCCAATAATTTTTTCAGAGATGGTTTTTACTTTATGTTTCATTTTAGAAGAAATGAGCCCTTGAGCATTAGTTGGACGATTACTCGCATGAATTGTCACAATGGAAAATAAACAGGGAAAAGAACTTATGGTCGCTGTTGAAATTGCATTATTCATAGTTATAATATGTAATTGGATAAGATTGAGGCTAATTGGCACATATTTATTTTTAAAGAAAATGGAACATTTCTAACAAATTAAAATTGTATTTTACAATAATAAAATCACACGAAGATGGGTAAACTAATCTCTCTTAGTCACTGTTAAATAACTATAGAAATAAATGTGAAGAAATTATTTAATTGCAGACGAAATATCAATTTTACATTTTAATATAAGCTTTTATACATCTACGTATATAATTGGATGGAGGCAAATATTATACTGGCATATAACAAGTCAAAATTACAGAAAATGAAATTTCTTAATAGAAAAATTAACACGGAACCGCTTTTGAAACATTTAACAAGTGATTTATCATAAAAACAATTGCAAATATTTGTTAGGAGGAAGATGTATTTCTCTTAGGTGCTTACTTAATACAAGTAAGTGTTTTGGATCGATTTCATTATAAACTGACATTACGGAAATTCGTATTGAAAGTAAGCGCACAGGGATTTTAAATAATAAAATGGTACGTGTATAAGCGTTTAAAAACTGTTATAAAAGTGGTGTTAAATAGAGAAAATGTAATTTTTTATATAGAGGAGCAACTTTGTAGACTATTTGAAGGGTACTTTTTGTTCAGTAACACAAGAAGTAAATTGAAGGGCGCGCGTTTGTAATGGTTCCAACGCCTGCGAGGTGCATTGTTCAGCTTATCGACATTTTTTTATTTTAAAAAATCATTTATTTTTGTTATCACAGTGAAAATCTTTGAGCCACTTTAATATATACATCTTTAAAACCCAATTTAACGTAGGTCCTTTTTAAGTGTGTTTGGGATATTAGTTGAAATTCTGTTTTTAATTTCTAATTCATAATATACCAAAAATTAATTTAAAATAATAATAGTAATAAAGTGACACATTATAAATGAAAAAAACAACAACTCAGTTTAGAAACAAAAGGGTCGAAACGTCCGGGGTCGAATTGCCCTAGGGTCGAAAAGTCCCGTGGTGGAACTTTCCGGGATCGAACCGCCCGTTGTCGAACCGACCAGAGTCGAAACGACCTGGGGACAAAACGCCCAGTGGTCGAACTGTCAGGGTTGAACCGTCCGGGGTGGAATCGTCCGGGGTCGAAGTGTCCAACCAACAAATAGAAAATACTTTTTGCACAACTAAAGTAAACCAGCAGGGTACATTTTCAGCTCAAACCTTGCGATTTAAGGGGTTACTTTAAAACAAATTAACTCATATATACCTTAATTTAGCATCAATATTCACATAATTAATATCTGGCGCATACAAAATCCTATTCATTTGACTAAGGCCATGCTTAGCCTAGAAATAATGTTTTGGAGAGCTTTTCCCATGAAAAAAGTAATCTTAAGACATGTATTTTACTCTAAGACCTAACGAATGATGAAACATCCATTTTAAAAAATTGGGTACATTTCTCGATCGATGCGGTTTCGTGACATACGCTTCGGGTAAAAACTGTTCTTTAAGGTGTAAATATATCAAGTGTAAAGAAATATCACGGGTATTACGACTTATAAATGGGATCTAGCATAAGAAAGTGCGTGTTATGTCGAAAAAACACACTTTCAACAACTCATTTTGTGCCAAGCTGTTTTGAGTTTATAAGATGAATAGTATACAACGGAAATAAAGATTGATATAAAGTGAATTGTTACTATTAGAAAAGATGACCAGGAATATATAATGATTGACATAAAATTTATAAGGAGATCATTTTCTCACCATTTTCTTAAAAAGCGGCAGTGTTCTTATGTTTTTATTCACGTTAAAGGAACATGAGCCTTGAAAACAAATAAACCATATTTTCCACTCTCCCCAAGCCACAATATTCACAAATAA
Source organism: Radix auricularia (assembly GCA_002072015.1). Taxonomy (NCBI): domain Eukaryota; kingdom Metazoa; phylum Mollusca; class Gastropoda; family Lymnaeidae; genus Radix; species Radix auricularia. The sequence continues at coordinate 502,810 of MUZC01000544.1, read as the reverse complement.
TATCTGGCTAAAAATATCCTATCCGTCTTGAACGAATTTCATGCTTTAACTATAAATGAAATGGGTGTTTAGCGAGCAATTTCTAAGAACCAAAGGAATCATGTGGAAAGATATTGTTTTCATGTTTTGATTCACGTGAAAAGAAAGTGAGCCTTGCCCGTTAGATTTTTAGCGCATTTTCGAGAAGTCGAATGCGCTATTGCACCCGTTTTGTCCGTCTGTCCGTCCGTCTGTCATCACCCTAGATCTCAGCATCCATAAGTCCTAGACCCATGATGTATATATGTTTTTTGTATGTCCTGACCTGCCATTTGTGCATCAACACTCAGTTACTCGATCCGTTAAAAAAAACCCGTTAAAACTACCAAAAAACATTGCGAATCGAGAGATAACACTGGCGCAGGCAACGGCCGCCATTGCCGNTGATACATAATACGAAAATGCGCTAACACGTCCTGAGTTCCAAAAGGGACCAGGCTTAACATGATTTTTTAAACTGTTAACGATATTTGTTATTCACGTAGAATATATAGCATGCGTTATTAAAGGGGTTCGAGCATGGTGAAAGAAAGCGATCAATCGATCTGAATGGAAGGTTGAGGTTGAGCAGGCCAGGGCCCTACATGGGTTGTAGCTGGAAGGATGTGGTTGAGCAGGCCAGGGCCCTACATGGGCTGTAGCTGGAAGGATGTGGTTGAGCAGGCCAATGCCCTACATGAGCTGTAGCTGGAAGGATGAGGTTGAGCAGGCCAGGGCCCTACATGGGCTGTAGCTGGAAGGATGAGGTGGAAGGATGAGGTTGAGCAGGCCAGGGCCCTACATGGGCTGTAGCTGGAAGGATGAGGTTGAGCAGGCCAGGGCCCTACATGGGCTTTAGCTGGAAGGATGAGGTTGAGCAGGCCAGGGCCCTACATGGGCTGTAGCTGGAAGGATGAGGTTGAACAGGCCAGGGCCCTACATGGGCTGTAGCTGGAAGGATGAGGTTGAGCAAGCCAGGGCCCTACATGGGCTGTAGCTGGAAGGATGTGGTAGAGCAAACCAGGGCCTTACATGGGCTGTAGCTGGAAGGATGATGTTGAGCAGGCCAGGGCCCTACATGGGCTGTAGCTGGAAGGATGAGGTTGAGCAGGCCAGGGCCCTACATGGGCTGTAGCTGGAAGGATGTGGTGGAGCAGGCCAGGGCCCGACATGGGCTGTAGCTGGAAGGATGTGGTGGAGCAAGCCAGGGCCCTACATGGGCTGTATCTGGAAGGATGTGGTAGAGCAGACCAGGGCCTTACATGGGCTGTAGCTGGAAGGATGAAGTTGAGCAGGCCAGGGCCCTACATGGGCTGTAGCTGGAAGGATGAGGTTGAGCAGGCCAGGGCCCTACATGGGCTGTATCTGGAAGGATGTGGTAGAGCAGACCAGGGCCTTACATGGGCTGTAGCTGGAAGGATGAAGTTGAGCAGGCCAGGGCCCTACATGGGCTGTAGCTGGAAGGATGAGGTTGAGCAGGCCAGGGCCCTACATGGGCTGTAGCTGGAAGGATGTGGTGGAGCAAGCCAGGGCCCTACATGGGCTGTAGCTGGAAGGATGAGGTTGAGCAGGCCAGGGCCCTACATGGGCTGTAGCTGGAAGGATAAGGTTGAGCAGGCCAGGGCCCTACATGGGCTGTAGCTGGAAGGATGTGGTAGAGCAAGCCAGGGCCCTACATGGGCTGTAGAGCCACAGATGATAATGATGATGCTATATTAAAGCAGAAATACCAAAATTGATGGGTAATACTTAAATTAATAATATTTTTATTTTTCTCGACACACATATTTTTTTTTTTTTTTTATTAAGAAGGGGTTTGATTTATCACTACCCTAATTTCCAGATGCGTTTACATTCATTTTTAAGGAGAATTCGAGACCCAAAACCAAATAAAGTTATTCTTATTGTACATACCCCGCAGCGTAGCACGGGTATTTTGCTCGTTTTATAATTATTATTTTAATACTTTTCATTCCAATATTTTATATTTATTTTGAAAGCGATTCGCTTGTAAGTAAATGTGCTTGTGATTGAAATTGCGTGTGTATCTGCTCCAGCTTACAGTAAGCTGCAGGCATGGGAAATGCGAAAGCCATGTACGAAAATATAAAAAGGAACTGGTCCTTTGAAGTCCAAAGTCCAAGAGTAGAAAAATTACCCAAAACAAGGCAGCGCAGCTAAATCGGGGGGTTGAGCATTATCTGGAACAGTATGCAACAGTTACCAGAGTCTCCAGCACCGCTCAAGATGACATCACTGCTTGATGTTGTTCCCACACAGCTTAGCAAAGAAATTGACTCTCTAGATTGTGGGAAAGCCTCTGAGAATGATGGCATACAACTAGAAGCTCTAAAGAATGGCAAGACAGCGTTACTACAAACTTTTCACGAGCTTCTGACCCTCTGCTGGGAACAGGGCTACATCCCCCAGGACCTAAAGGAATCAAATATAGTTACACTATATTTGAACAAAGGCAAAAGAAGTGAAAGCAATAACCATCGTGGTATCGCACTCCTTAATATTGTAGGAAAGGCCTTTGTCCGTGTCATACTAACGAGATTACAGAGTTTAGCCTCCGGAATTTATTCAGAATCTCAGTTCGGTTTCTGGGCTGGTCGGTCTATCATAGCCATGGTGTTCTCATACGGAAGATCCAGGAAAATGCAGAGAGCAGCAGATGCCACTTTACATTGCATTTGCGGATCTTACGAAACCTTTGATTTAGTCAGTCGCAAAGGCTATTCCGAATCCTTGAAAATATTGGCTGTCCAGAACACCTACTTGCGATAATCAGGCAGTTCAATGAAAATATGCAGGGCATAGTGCATTTCGATAGGGCTACGTCAGAAGCCTATCCAGTCAGCAGCGGAGTTAAACAAGGTTGTGTACTCACACCAACACTATTCGCAATATTCTTCTCTGTACTGCCTCGATTCGCATTCAAGTACAGCTGTGAAGGAATCTGGTTACACACTAGAGCTGATGGAGAACTTTTCACAACTTTCAGCCACCCAGTCAAAACCAAAATGACACATGTCCTTATTCTTGAGCTACTCTTTGCAAATGATGCGGTACTAATAGCACACACAGAAACTGGTGTGCGAAAACTCGTGTCTATCTTTTCCAAGGCCTGCAAAGAATTCGTTCTGCAAATCAACTTAAATAAGACAAACATCATGGCCCAATACACAAATTCTCCTCCTACCATCAAAATCGACAATGAAAACATTGTTAACGGCTTCACCTAATTTGAGTCCAAAGTTTCGCACACGCTGTCCATTGAGGAAAAATTAAACATTAACTTTGGCAAGGCAGCTGTCACATTAGTTAAACTAAATAAATTTGTCTGGCTAAACCTAACTGCGTGTCTATCGAGCATGCGTCACCAGTACGCTGCTATACGGATGCGAGACATTGACCACTTATATATCTCATAAACGCAAACTTAATAGCTCGTGTCACGTCACCATCTTGGCCCTCCTCCTATCGGTCGTACCCTTGGCCCACGGTCGCCATTTTGGCACTAACCAACCGGGAACGGAAGTACGCCATCTTTGCACAAATGGTCACAAAATAGTTGAGACGGAAATGACCCCAATTCAAAGGTCAACTATGATGCCAGGAGGAGGCCTTCTTCTCATGATACCCAAACCGTGCATTCTATACTACTCATTCCCAGCCAGTCGCTTCTGCGTATTCTGGCTGCTTTCATGTCCCATAGGCAGACATCTTTAAATCGCAGATGTAGGCGACCTGTCTTCCTCTTTCCCGGTGACAGTTCTCCATATAGAAGATCCTTGGGGATGAAGCCAGAGCTCATTCTTTTTATATGTCCTAGCCATCTCTGGTGTCTTTAACTAAGGATTGAGAACATGCTTTGGATATTGGCACACATTATGACCTGACTATTTGGCACTTATCCAGCCATTTAATGCCAAGGATGCGACGCAGGCACCTCAAGTTGAAGCTATTTAGTTTGCGCTCATGGGATTTTTAAGTGGTTAATGTCTCACTTCGGTATAGCAGCGTAATGATGACGCAGGCTCGATAGACACACGGATTGGTTTTCTCCGTTAGCTTAGTTTTTTGCCAGGCCCGTTTATCTAGTTTAGCCATTGTGGCAGCTGCCTTGCCAATTCTACTGCTTAATACGTCCTCAATAGACATTTTGTTGGAGACTTTGGATCACAAAGAGGTGAACCTGTCCACAAGTTCTAAGTTTTCATTTTCAATATTGATGGTAAGGAGGAGAATGTGTGTCTTGAGTCTTGGGCTATGATGTTTGTCTTTGTCAAGCTGAATTGCATGCCAATACTTTGCAGGCGTTGGAGGAGCTTGGCGCGAGTTTTCGCAAACCAGTTTCTGTATGTATCAGTGCAGCAGCATCCGCAAAGATTAGATCACGAATGAGGACATATGTCATTTTGGTTTTGGCTCGGAGGCGGGCAGTGTTGAAAAGTCCTCCATCAGCATGGTGTGTAACCAGATTCCATCACAGCTATCCTTGAATGCGTACCGATGCAGTACAGAATAAATATTGCGAACAGTGTTGGTGCGAGTATACAACCTTGTTTAATTCCGCTACTGACTCGAAAAGCTTCTGACGTAGCGCGTTCGGAATGCACTGTGCCCTGCATATTTTCATGCAATGAATTGCCTGTTGATTGGGAGTAGGTGTGTGGGACAACCAATTTTACCAGAATTTAAAATAACCCATTGCGATTGACTAAATCGAAAGCTTTCAAAAGATCCATAAAGGCAATATATAGTGTCATCTGCTGATCTCTGCATTTTTCGTGCAGCTGCCCTATGGAGAATACCATGTCTATGGTTGACCGATCTGCACGGAAACCGCACTGAGATTCTGAATAAACTTGGGATGCTAAACTCTCTACTCGCGTTAGTATGACAGCGGCAAAGGCCTTTCCTACAATACTAAGAAGTGAAATGCTGTGATAGTTATTGCATTCACATATATTGCCCTTGTTCGTATAAAATGTAACTATATTTGCATACTTTAGGTCCTAAGTGATTTAACCCTGTTACCAGCAGACGGTCAGAAGCTCGTGTAAAGTTTGCAGTAAAACTGTCTTGTCACTCTATAGAGCTTGTGGGGTATGTCATCATTCCCATGGGTTTTTCCACAAGCTAAGCAGTCAATTGCTTTGCTAAGCTGTTCCTGTGTGGACACGACATCAAGTTCTTTCATGGGCAGCATAGCGGGGATATCATCTAGAGCGGTGCTGGAGACTGTGGTAACTTTTTTATACAGTTCCAGATGATGCTCAACCCACCTTTTTAGCTGCGCTGCCTTGTCTAGGATAATTTCTCAACTCTTGGTCTTTACGGGGGCAACTTTGGACTTCAATGGGGAAGTTTTTTTTGTGTTATTTTTTATTTTCGCACCTCTCTTTAGCATTCCCCATGTCTGCATGTGACTTTATGCTGGATCTGCACCTTGAGCAGAGGATCAGCCAGTAGGTATTGGCGCAATGACGTGCGACTTTTGGGGCATGTGTCTCGGCTGCTCGGTGTAGGCTTTTCCTTGTAGGCCATAAGAGCTTTCCTTTTGGCTTCATGTAACAGGTTTCATCTCGTCTCAATGTGCATCAAACAAGTCCGTGTTTTTGTGGGATTTATTTTACTAAATGGGCCCACACTTACCTACTATTCAGGCGCCCCATCATTTCTAGCGGCGGCCTTGCCCCGGGTTTCTAGAGCAAAAATGTGGGAAGTCTGAAATCAGGATATCTGGTCAAATTACGTATCGCTATCACTGACAAGCTGACGAGGAAAGCCGTATCAAGGAGTAAAATCTCAATAAACACAGAAATCGACGCACCAACAGGCTTAACTAATTATAAAGCAACTAAAATTTATTTTAAAATATCACTGTTTTGAATATTTAATGAAGTTTAAGGAAATATTAAGCCATTCTTACCCAAAATCACAATAAAACTAATTGTATTTATTATATCAAATGAAGTATTGAAAAATCGTGACAATCGGGCGTCCCGCCGGGACAAACAACGTTCCGCTGGACATGAGTTCTGAAATAAGGACTGTCCCATCTAAGCATGTTCCCCTAGTCGTCATTTGTGGCTATTTTAAGGCACAATATACGGAAAATTTAGAGTTGATAGATACATAAATAATAAATATAATTGTTGCTATTTATATTCACAGATAACAATTTCAAATTCAAATGTGCTGCTCTTGTCGATGGAGGAACATTTTTTTACCTGGCTGTTTTCCGTAGCATGACACAGGTTTCATGCACCAACAAAAACTGGAATTTGATAATTACAGGTAATAGTTTTTATATAACTCAATGTCTCGTGGAAATAGTGAAGACTGTATGTTGAATGTAGTGCCAGACTACGCCATTAGATTATCTAAATAATTGCGTAATTAATTAACTTTCAGGCAAATCTCTCAAGTAAAACTTTTGTTTAATGCGGCGATTGAAATATTCTATTCCATTAACTTTTAAATATTTTCAAGAAAAGCTAAATCTCCAATCAATGATCAAATAATGTGTCCGTAAATAAGAAAAGCTACAGTACACAACCAACGATCAAAGTAATGAAGTAAGCGGCAAAAAAGGCGTTGAAAACTTTGGACGAATTTCAATTTAACTGTTTACTATAATATTCTTTAAATTAGTGTTCTTTCTGAGAAAAATTGATGAGAAATGTCGACGAGAATAAATTTTCAATTCAACATTGTCATCTGATTAGGAATAGAAAATGTGATCATTTAATAATCGACTCAAATAAAGAGTTGGTCTTTTAGTCATCGACTCAATCCAGAATACAAGTTTTTAAGTATAATCATTCACAAAGAAATATAATTTTTAATAAAAATGGAAGCATAAAAAGTTCAAACTTTATACATAAAACTATAATTTCCTGATTATGATATTGTGAAGTTCCTGGTTGTTCTTAAGGTTGACTATCCTTGTCTACTCTCACTGTTATTCTGATCTTCACACACTTGGTTAATTATTCTTAAAACACTGATCTCCAAGTCAGAATGCACAACTAATTATATTTAATTCCTTAACATATTTAACTACCTTATTCTACTAACTCTCACTCCTAACTCTCTCTCTCTCCGTCTGTCTGTCCGTGTGTCCCTAACTCCTGTCAATCCCTCCACTTATACCTCTCGTCAACTCCGCCCCTCCAACTCTCACCGTCCGAAGGTCAACTGTCAATCATGTTTGTACCTTCCCTAGATAAGACCTAGATAAGACGGTGTGGGGTGGTTTACGTAATCTATCACTGGTCACTAATCCCCTACCCGAGTCACTCTGACTGACCATACATGACACCTAGACTTATGGTCCATTCCATCTACCAAGCCTTTATTACAGGTAACATCCGCCCGCCACATTTGCCCTCCGTCGTTGGACTAAACCCGCCAGATTTTTGGGCTCCTCAAGGCCATCAGCCAGACCCATCTCAAGTTCGCCCGACCTAAATTCCCCACAATATAATTTATCTCCTAATGCCACGTCGTTGTTGAAAAAAGACTACTGATTGCGGTCACGAAGAAATAATGTGGAAAACGTAGTATTGTCAGATTTTTTGAATATTCAAATATATTTGATTTGCTGATTGGGGTAAGGTGCTGGATGGGCGACGAGTATTTTAAATGCTTTTTATTGAAACGTTTACATCATTTTCTCGTTAGATTATTTATATGCGCAACTTCTAATAATCTTTTGATTCCTAAATGTGATGTTGCCCTCGTAAGCTCAATTATTTTATGTTTTAAAGAAATATTTTTATTATCATTAGTTGAATTTGAATGTTTATTGATAGAAAACTTAATTAAGTTTTGTCTGCTCTGGTCACAGAGTGAAAACTTTTATTCTGATGTTTAATCAACTTTAAGGCATCGAGTGAACGATTAACTTGAAGAATCTTCTCCTCTCATTTTGCCATCAGATTTTATAGACATCAAAGTGGATTTTTTTACATTGGCGGGCCAATCAAACCTCTTCCACTCATCTGTGACGGTGGATGTTGGGGATATCCTCAATTTCAATGCTATGGGCATGGATTACCGGACACGACTTTCACCATCAGTACCAACAACTCCATGGTCAGCGTGCTGTCGTGCGTACAGTTGAAGCTTCCCTCCTTAAATAAAGTGGACTGCTCGCTGAGCGTCAATCAGTGTGGCGTCTTATTGGACGTCTACTGCCAGGCCGGATATGACGTCACTACCAGGAAGACGATTCGAGTTTCCAGTTCAGAGTGTCCGAGCTTAAATCAAGGTAAACAACTCTCCAGCGTCTCCTTGGCGGAGAAAAATGAAGAGAAAAAACGTTTAGGTATTTAGAAATGCTTTGAATCAAACCATCGCTAGGTGCATTTACAATAATAATTTGGTTTTTTTTTTTCAAACCACAATTTCAATTTTGTCCTTGCACCCATATATAATAATTAGTAATGCAAAATTGGACTGCAATAAATCCTTTTAATTGTATTCCTAAAGATACATTCTCAATCTCTTTGTATCTTGTGTTGGCGTTGGCTTGAACGACGTATTTAATTTTCCTTATTGTTTAGGTTTACTCTAAACACAAGTTTTTATGCATTTTAATTGTTCTATATTACTTTTAAAATCTTATTTTAATTTTTGTCAGGTTAGTTTAAAAATATTTTTCTTTCCATCTCATTTGTGTTTTAAAACCTTATTTTAATCTATCTTATCTTTGCTTTGTCTTAAAACTTATTTTTGTGTATTAATTTTTATTTAACATGCTTTATTCATCTATACTAATAAAAGGGAAAACCCTGACTCACTCACTCACTCACTCACTGATTCATCACTAATTCTCCAACTTCCCTTGTAGGTAGAAGCATGAAACTTTGGGAAGTTGATGGGTACCTTCTCACTACGAAAATTGGCGAAAAAGAATTTTTAAAATCTCACTCATGTGGGGCCGGGGCCCCAAAAACTTTTTTTTTTTGCCTACAACACTAATTCTCCAACTTCCCGTGAAGGTAGAAGCATGAAACTTTAAGAAGTTGTTGGGGACTCTCTTACAACAAAAATTGGTGGAATTTTTTTTTTTTTGAAATTCACACTCATGGGGGCCGGTGACCCAAAATATTTTTTTCCTTATATAAGCTATATACTAATTGAAAGTCAATAATTCATCTATTTCCCGTGTTGGTAGAAGCATGAAACTTAAGAAATGTTTTGAGTACATGCTTCCGACGATAAATGGCAAAAAGAGTATTAAATTTCCCACTCATGGGGGCTGGGGCCCGAAAACGATTTTTTCATTAAATGAGCTATATAAATATTGAAAATCCGCAATTCTCCTATTTTTCGAGTAGTTAGACTCATCAAATGTTGGGGAGTTGATAAATACACTTTTACGATGCTAGCAGGTGAAATAATTTTTAAATTTTCTCTTACTGGGGGCCTGGGGGCCCAAATTTAAAAACGGAAAATCACTAATTCTTCCATTTCCCGTGTAGGTGGAGAGCATGAAACTTTAGGAAGTTGTTGAGGTCAATCTCCCGATGATAATTGGCGAAAGAGAATATTAAATGCCCACTCATAGAGGTACGGGAGCCCAAAAATAATGGGGCCCTATAAAACTTTTTTCATCTTATATGAGCTATTTACAAATTTCAAATAATTAATTCTCTTATATTCCGTATAGTTTGAAGTATGAAACTTTGTAAATTTTCTGAGTACATGCTTCCGATGATAAATGGCAAAAGAGAATGTTAAATTTCTAACTAATGGGGTCCGGGGCCCCCAAAACATTTTTTCTTTATATGAGCTATATAAAAATTGAAAATCCCTAATTCTCTTATTTCCCATATAGGTAGAAGCATGAAACTTTTGAAATTTTTTTAGTACAAGCTCACGAAAATTGGCAAAAAGAATGTTAGAATTCCCTCTAATTGGGTACCGGGGGCACAAATATATTTTTCTTATGTTAAAAACCGACTTATCACTAATTCTCCTATTTTCCGTGTAGGTAGGAGCATGAAACTTTGAGTAATTGTTAAGTACCCTTTCACGACGAATGTTGGTGTAAAAGAATTTTGAAATACACACTCATGGGGGCCGGGGCCCCAAAAACTTTTTTTTCTTATATGAGATTTATAAAAATTGAAAGTCACCAATTCTCCATTTCTCGGGTAGGTAGACTCATAAAACGTTGGGGAATCGATTATTATACTTTCACGATGGTAGCAGGTGAAAAATATTTAAAATATCCCTTGCTAGGGGCCGGAAGGGGGGGCAAGTGTAGTTTTTTCCTAATATAAAATATATTAAAACTGAAAATCAATAATTCTCCCTTTCCCCATGTAGGTAGAAGTATTAAACTTTGGTAAGTTGTTGAGTGCAATATCCTGATGAAAGTAAGCAAAAGAGAATGGTAAATTCCGACTCATAGGGGGCCGGGGGCCCTAATATGATTTCTTCTTATATTAAAAGCTTACTCATCACAAATTCCGCAATTCATCATGTAGGTAAAAAATTAAACATTTGGAAGTTGTTGGGTACCCTAACACGATGAAAATTGGCGTAAAATAATTTTAAATGCACACTCATGAGGGCCGGGGCCCCAAAAACGTTTTTTCCTTATATGTGCTTTATAAAAATTGAAAATCACTAATTCTCCTATTTCCCTAATAGGCAAACGCATGACACTTTGGGGGTTTGTTAAATACACTTCCACGATGGTAGCAGGTGAACAATTATTTAAAACATCCCTTAATGTGGGTTTTGGGGCCCAAATGTATTTTTTACTGAATATTAACTATATAAAAAGTTAAAATCCCTAATTCTCCCATTCCCCATATAGGTAGAGGCATAAAAATTTTTGGAAGTTGTTGGGTACCCTCTCACGACGAAAATTGGCATAATATAATTTTAAAATTCACACTCATTGGGGCCAAAGCCTCAAAAACGTGTTTTTTTCCTAGTCTTTGCTATATACAAATTGAAAAGCACTATTTTTCATATTTCCCAAATAGGTAAACGCATGTAACTTTGTGGGTTTGTTAAATACACTTCATCGATGAGAGCAAGTAAAATAATATATAAAATATCCCATGCTGAGCGCCGAGGGCCCAAATATAGTTTTTTTTTATACACTCACTCACTTATCACTAATTCTCCAACTTCCCCCAGCAGAGCGCGGGTAAATTGCCAGTTTGAAATATATCTATAGTCACCCTTTCTTATATCACTATTCCCACCCTTTCACGCAAAGTTCTACATGTATTTTCAATATTCATTATCTTCAGGCCTGAACTGAGAATTTCATAATTTTGCACACAAAGAAATCTAAAGATATAAAAAAATTTAGCTTTGATACTACAAAAATGTAGTTTGGACAGAAAATATAACCTTAATACAGCTCTTTTGTCAAAACAATACATTTAAAGTTACGCTATATCTGACTTCTAAGGTAATGTTGTTTTTTTTTTTGTTGTTTTTTTTTTGTTTTTGTTTTTTTGCCTACGTGGAACTTATTGTGTTTTTATTTAAAGGGAACTTGGTTTGTTCCGGTGCTTTAGCTTCTTCTGGGTCTAGCCACTGTAGACTCTTTTTTGTATATATTAGCTTAGGTTACTTTTAAAGAAGTATTTCTAAGTATCTTATCGTATGTTAGTTTTAACAAGTTTATTTTTATACATGTTCCTTTACACTAACTTAATCTTATCTCATTCAACAACCCATCTACAGTCACATCTTATAACAACACTGTTCCAACCTTTAAATCTAATTCCATAGGGGACTCGGGTGACCTCATAATCTTTACGGCCAACATGGAGAACGAAACTCTCGAGGTCCTCAGCGGAAGTGACGTCACCTTTGTTTGTTCAGGAATTGGTGCCGTGGGCACGAGACTCTATTTATACGATGGCGTATCACATAAGGGGATTTACTCTCACGACGTACCAGACTTGACGTATACAACACAATACTGGGAGTGCGGAACATCGTCCGTCATTGGGTGCCAATTAGGAGATGAATCCACGGTGGCTCGTAAAATCATAATCACGGTCTCCAACTGTAAGTTAACCTCCAAATTAGTTTGATGTAGCTCGTTAGAGGCTTAAAACATCATGTACTCTTGATGTTGACGTTAAACATGAATGTAAAATGTGTTACAGTCTAACTGTTTCTTTTGTAATCTTGTCCCAAGTTTCTTTGGAAGAATTTTATCAGTTCCAATGTGTGTGTGTGTGTGTGTGTGGCCTGTTGTCCTCCAAAAGTAACCCTTAAAAATAGTCGCCCGTAATCTCTAACTCTTAAAGTTCCTATTTCTGTATTGCAAATATAAAATGAAGAGTTATCTTTTCAAAGAAATATGGCAGTTGACTTTCCGTTTATAATTTATTTAAGCACAATCTCATTATAAATATACACCTTTGCACGTTGCAACTCAAGGGATGAAATAAGTCCTAGTTGTAAATGTAAAACAAATAGCAAAATATATTCATTAGTATTTCCAACAATATTTCGTTACACGGAACTGAGTTAAACTGTGGTAAAGTTTTCCACAAACGCTATGTGTTACTAATACAATAACTTTAAAGCTCTGTGGGTAGCGTTTAAATTATTCTTTATACTTTGTATCGGTGTAAAGGTATGTTTTCGACAAAGTTTTTCACATATTGTTTTTTTTCTTTTGTTATTGAATTGCTTTTCTGTTGCTGTTTTTTTAAGTACATATGTTCCCTTTCACAATATAATGCTCAGGTTCACTAACTGATGACAATGAAACCAACTCATCAAAACTCATTTGGCCACTGACGGCCACTGGAATGATCTTAGCTCTTGGTGCGACCGGCGCTTACCTAACTTACAGAGTTCGGCTTGTCAAAAGGCGAGCTGCCAGGAACGCTGCAGGTGGGGGCTCTGAAACAAACAGCACCACTTCTACGACGTCCCTCGATCCCCCGCCACCCTACGTCAACGTGTCATACTCGAACGCTTGCCTGGAGCCACCGTATTCTATAGCTACAGTGTCCGGTCAAGGGTCACTTCCTCCAAGATATTCCGTAGTTGTGAGGGACGCTAAAAAGTATAAGATGACATCAGCAGGTAGACATGTTGGGCTAGTTGAAAATAGCAGTGAATGTGTGTGTGTGTATATGTGTGTGTGTGTGTTCGTGTGTGTGCGTGTGTGTGCGTGCGTGTGCGTGCGTGTGTGTGCGTGTGAGTGTGTGTTTGTGTGTGTGTGTGTGTGTGTTTGTGTGTGTGTGTGTGTTTGTGTGTGTGTTAAAATTGGATGACTTATTTTTAATCTTGTTATTTTCTGAACTAACAGATCATCCTTTCCCGAAATAACAAATTCAAATAGCATTTAATCTGTCAGAATTTCAATGAATAGTCAAAACGATATCGAATCTTTATCGTTTTTTTTTCAGCTTTAAATGTTCATTATTCTGTGATTCATATTTTCCTGTATAAACTATTGAAATTCAATAATATCAAAGGTACTTTTAAAGGGGGCGAAATTTATCCACAAATATACATACATTAATTGTTAAAAAGTCTTATGTAGATAAACAAATTAAGATAAATTAGTCCATGGTGGTAGTTCCCATACTGAACTTAAAGAATTTGTTGTTAAAATGTTACCTTTTTTCAACAACCGTTTTCCAATGAGAGAAATACCTATGTGATAATTGATAACCCATACTTTACTTTCTGTTTCGTCTCTAAACTTTAAATGCTGACGTTCCTTTAAGTTTTAAGGGTAAAACATTGAATGATTTGATTTTTTAAAATGATTTTTATAGTATTTTTATGACTAATTTTGCATTTATCCGCATACTCGAATATCTTTATGGAATTTTTAAAGTTCTTTTTAAAAATTTAACATTAGTTATAAATTGACAATTATCTAAGTCTCTGTAATCTGTGTTTCATTAACAGCATCTCTCTTCGATAGACCTCCTTTGTACGAGTCCATGTTTAATCAACAAGCAGTTCTAAAATGAAAAGTCGTCCACAGACTTATGCCAGGATTAAAAGCATCGATCCAGATCCTACTCCTGACGTCATAAGATACTTCTTGTTAATTTCTTTTATTTTACTAGCCTGTACACCGGCGCTCCCAGATATCATTTGTTGGCAACATTTTAAGTAAAACAGAAATTAAAGACTCGGTTGATAATGAAGGTAACCTCAATCATTTTTAAAATGTCCGTACAAAAAAAAAATACATTGAAATAACTTGTGTAAACATTTCTTTCCCTGATGGGAACCTTTTCCCCAACACGATCTCATATACTGGCGGGTTTGTGTACTTCAGTGTAATCCTAATTGCGCAACGAATTTGATTTGATAAAAACTTTTTTAAAAAAAACATTTTAAATAAGGCACGTACATTTATCCTGATTCAGATTTGGTAACCAAAAAATGTCTAATTTTTACTAACTTAACTGAATTGACTTTTGAGATAATTAGAACAACTTATTCACGCAATGAATTGATATTTTGGACATGTTAATTCATTTTTTCCCAAAGAATCTCATTATTTTTATGTTTACGTTTCTATAAAGGGTAAAACAATTTTATGATCTTTTTTTTCGAAAAATAGTAAAATAGTAAAACCATAATAGACAAATAGTAAAACCATAACAACCTATAAATCTTATGCATACGTTTTTCAAATGTAAATCTTTAATTAAAGAAACCACGTTTTTATTGTCAAATTCACTTTTTTTTTTTTTTTGATAAATTTAAAACACAATATTCTTAAACTAATCAGTCTAATGTTATTAATTTTCCATGAACATTTGTTAGTAATCCATGACATGTAAAAATTTAAAACAAGTCACCTAATTTGTATGTCCCTGTAATGTATTTTGAAGTTAATGGAAAAGTGTACACTTATTGTTTTAAATAATGAATGTTTTTCGTAAACATCTATATTTTAAAAATTCGTATAGTATAAAATTGCATAACTCTCATGTTCCCTCTTCTTATTTCTTACCCTCCCTTTATTACTCTCTAACTGGCCCTCTCTCTCTCTCTCTCTCTCTCTCTGTCTGTTTCTCTCTCTCTCTCTCTCTCTCTCTCTCTTTC
>MUZC01000544.1:425203-487687 GCA_002072015.1 Radix auricularia | reverse complement strand
CTCCCTCTCTCTCTCTCTCTCTCTCTCTCTCTCTCCCTCTCTCTCTCTCTCAACACTCTTTCTATATGCAAATTTTTGCAATAAAACTTATAATGTCCAAATATCTTTACCCACATAACCAACCTTCATACGAGTATGTGTGCAAAAATCTCTTTGTTCTGAATTCTCCAGATGACCAAATCCATTCTCAGTTTCGTTTCAACCATCTTTGACTTTTCAGAAATGCGTTAATTTATGCAAATTGTTATTCCCTGCATTTGTCGACCGTCTTTACCATAAACGTCATATCCGGTAAACTCAGGGTATCACGTTGTGAGGTCCCACCCACACCAAACACACATACGAACGATACCTAGCTACGCTATTCAACAGAATAATATGACTAAATATTTCTAACAAAAACAACCCGTCAAAACAAATATTTTTTGCTATAAATCCCTTTTATGTGAGACGGAACTAAAGGTTTTGATGATGTTTTCAAACATTTAAAGACTAAACGTGACTGAACGTCCAAATGCTGTAAAACGGGGACGGGCGGGGGTGGGGTTGTGGTCACCGATGGTTGGACTGAACTTCAGCAAACACGTGGATGTCAACAACAACAGACGGATACCATACATTTATATAGAGGTAAACTAAAAGTGCATTAATTTTATTATGGTACATTTGATCGATCTGAAGTTTTGATACAATGCATTGATAGGTGACACAAGTCTATGTGCGAAATTTCAGCTCGATAGCATCACTGGAAATGGGTCATTCTTTTACTTTTGTTTTTTCCGCCGCCCCGACGGACGGACCAAGAGAGAGACGGCTGTGAAATTAACATTAGGGATTTTTAAAATATTCAAATTAAATTTGCCCTTGGGCCGTAAAAAAATTGGTTTCTTATTAATACAAAATAACATGTAAAATTTAAACTAATAATAAATATTAATTGGGACTAAGAAAATATATATGCGTTCTCTACAACTTGTGATGGGTATATGAAAGCTGATCAATTGGAATACTTGATAGTTGCATTATTCAATTATAAATATTGCTCGGATTCGAAAAGCAGCCACCTTAGTCGTCTTTCCGTTTTTAACACATCAAACTCTATTAGAGCTAATCTTGGTTTTTATTATTTTGGAAGACCGTTTTAACTGTTTAAATAATACACGTGTAGGCTATCTCAGTATCTAAGGACTAAACTTATGAAAATACACGTTAATATCTGGGATCTTCAATTTTATTTGATACGGACTGTAAATTCAACAATCCCCAAGCCGCCTCCCTCTAACCCAGCACCAAAAACCACCTCCCTCCCACTCACAAAAAAGCCCTCCTCGCTCTTACTTAGTGTTTCCAACCCAAGATGTCTTTCAATGAACCTGATTTTTTTTATTCTTTGAAAGTTTAATAAAAGTGATATCTTCATCTGTCCATATTTTCCATATGATTCAAATGAAAAAGTGATATTAATTTTTTTTTTAGTGATAATTTTTTAAAATTATATATGCTATATACATTTATATATTATTTTAAACATTTCTCTATCGTTTTAAAATCCAACAATGATTTTTGCGTCCATGTTTATTTATTGAAGGCTGCAAGAATGTATGTAATGTTAGATGTGTATTTATAAATAAAATTTTGTTTTTTAACATCTTATTCTTTTAAACATCGAATAGACGACAATTAAATATTTAACACCAAGACGTTTTATAATTTCTGTACCTTAATTAAACTATTATGAACTCAATATACAAGAAAAAAAAGATTGAAAAAATTATAGGGACTTTTGCATTGACTGGCTTACATGGAACCATATTGTTTGGAGCGTACAGTAGACATTTAGGATTAATTTTAAAAAATAAAATGTTTGTATTTTTTTTTTTTTTTACAAATTTTATCCCTATTTTTCTACCTTAAATATTATTTTGTGACTTCGTAAGTGTCAAACCCCCAAAATAAATTATGTCAATAATTGTTTCAAAACATCCGGGGAAACATAAAATAAAAATTATAATACGTTTTAAAGAAAAAGAATGTACATGAGCAGATGGGGAAATTTTATTGTTTTTTTTACTCTTCTTTAACTTAATCAAACTTTTTATTTACCAAATTTGTAAGTCCTAACCACACAGACTCGTGGGCTGTGCCGTGATAGGCGCCAAGTGGTAGCGAGTAGGGGTAGGGAAAATTCCACCCCTCCTTTGGGACGTCAACTTAGTGGGTGGTGTTCTCGACCTTATGACCTGCACGACCAGGTTGTCGCTTCAGAAGCGACCGCTCAGCGAGGGTCTCAGCATTTACGTCCTTCAGGGGGCCAGAGAGCTGAGTGGGTTTTCCGGGAAGCCATTCCACATGTAAAATAACATCTATAAAATATATCTACTTATCTTATCAGAAGATAATTGCGTCCACTGACCATGAGAGATGATCTGTAGGCAAGTGATGCAGCGGTCACAGGCCACGGCTAAAAGGGTTCCACGCATTACCCAGCGGCCTAACCTAACTATTGTCTAGTTAGGTACCCATTCAGAGCTCAGGAGCTCCTCAGGCCCCGGGAACAAGTCCTCGCCTTCGCGTGAATTCGAACTAGTGACCATCGGTACGCCAGTCGAGCGCGCTACCACTCGACCACCACCTCCCACAACTGAATTGATTAAAGATTTATTTGATATCGTCCAAATTTTATAATAAAGCACATTGAAAGATTAGTCTTCCAACTTCACACGGAGAATAATCAGCAGGCTTGTCCATAGGAATGTTATGGGATGGGACAGCACATATTTGTATGGCCCATGTATTTAAAGGCTTGTCTAGATTTTCTCATTTTGACTAGCGGTAACACGGAATGATACTGAATGGTCATGAAGCTAATAAATTTTGTCGTTTGGCATGTCTCTTTGCTTATGTAGTCCTATTTAGTAGACACTAAACCTAAACTTTCATAAATTTTATAATTTTTTTTAATGTATTCCATATTAATATTATAATAGTAATCCCGTGGGATGGGATGGGACAGGCATAAATTGCCATGGAATGGGATGTGATGGGACAGAAAAATATGTCCCATAGACAAGCCTGATAATGAGGCATTTCCTTCAAGAAATGCATTTCTGAGACATAATTTTCTTTAAATCTTAGTAGGCCTTTTCTTATCTTTTTTTAAAGGAGTTTAATTATTTTTAGTGCACATTTTAAAAAGTTTTAATAATTTAATTTTAAACTTTAAACTATGTTGGATGTAAAAAAAAAAAAAAAAGAAAATAATAATAATAATAATTTTTTAAAAAAGAGAAAATTTAACACAAAACAACGTCGGGCATAAGTAATGATCGACGTCCTGTTAATTACGTTATTGTCCTGTTAATTAAGTTATTGTCCTGTTAATTACGTTATTGTCCTGTTAATTACGTTATTGTCTTGTTAATTACGTTATTGTCCTGTTAATTACGTTATTGTCCTGTTAATTACGTTATTGTAGACATAAATTCATCATTCCAAAGAGTACTTCAAAATTACTTTAAATCTTTTGAAGTGCTAAGAAAGCTGAAGCTTTAAAACAAATATGAATAATCGAGATATAGTATAGTTTTTGTGTAAGGGGCATGTTATTTATTTCTTAGTCGTGATTATAACCAGAAAAATAAACAGCGCTTTTCTTTAGCAAGTAAAATAAAGTTTTATAAACCATATTTTTTATAATATTTCTTTCTTGATGAAGAAATTCTTTAAAAGTAAGAAGTAAATATGTTGTATTAAATTAGCCGACCTATGGAAGAATATGGGAGCGGGAGGCTGAATGGGCTAAAGCTATGAGCCTCCGATCATTTAGGGGTCCCCAAACTTAGTATGTTTTATAATAAAAGTGGACGACTAAAATTATCATAAATTTAATTTTTTTTTAAATCTTATCTATTAATCTGATCGTTATTTAGACTGTATAGTGTTAATTAACGAAAAACTTGATTAAATGGTCTCAATTGGAGAAATTATCATAGAATATTTATTTATATGTTTTAAATTTACATATCAATCGAGATCTGCAGGCCGTATGGAAGTTTGTAGGTTTGTGTTGCAAGCGATGCCGGGATCGATTCCCGGTTAGTATAATATTTTTTTGTCTTTTTATACGCAATTTTATTATACCGCGAACACTTCAAACAGTTATTACTTCGTGTTCGTTTTTTTTTTTCATTAATAATATTTTTGGCTGGGAAGGCCGTTCCCATAGTACAGACAAAGCATGAGCAAGGAACCAGTGGACAATATAGTAAATGTCTAATATTCACTTCTAGCAATCATTTTATTTAAAGGGAAAGGGCCCCCGTTTGATTGCAGCCAAGGGCCCCGTGCAGTCTTAATCCGCCCCTAATACCTATTGTATTTTCAGTGCATAGTTTCATTCATAGAAATCATTTATTGCAAAAAATTTTAGTGAACGTTTTCATGGATCACTAGATTATGAAATTAGAGAAGTTAATAAAATTAAAAGCCTTCAACAAGACATTATTTGCTAACCATTGTTTGGAAAATGAAGAAAACTGTAATCGTTGACTTATTCGCACAAAATTATTTGTTAGTTTTCTATAAAAAAAAAAACTGCTTTCCCGTCTTCTTATTTTGGTAGAAGGAGGTTTCGGTGCGGTTGTAAACCTCAGCACAAAGCAAAAGAATCCGGGTAGAAATTAGTCTCCAACAGATTTAAGGTGGCTAATCACAAACATTGAGCCGGACATAAATACTCTCATAAAATATAATCACATTCATCCAAGTCATTAATTGTTTAAATTGAAGTTTAAACAAAAGTTATAATCTCAATACGTACTTCTTCATTAAAATGTTGCTTTTTTGGATTTGGGTGTTGTTTTGTTGTTGTTTTTTGTTTTTTTTTTTAACAAAACATTTATGTAGCATTTCACTAGGGGGTCCGTTGGCAAGTTTTGACTATAAAAAGGGGTCCATGTGTCAGAAAACTTGGGGAACACTGATGTAAAAAGAAATTAAAAACAACAAAAAAATGGCACATTATCTATATGATATGCCTCAATAAGTAAATCTTTTTTCAGACCAACATTGGATTCAAGTTATTTACTACTCATCGTGAGGTTTTGAGAATTGGTGAGCGTGTTGGGGAGGGTTAAGTTGGTGCCCAGGATAAACTGTACCCCAATTCCATGAAGTCAAGAAGATTTTAAATGTGCAAGTACAGTAAACGATGTTTTGGAGAATTATAAGCAAGTTATTTTTCACATTTGTTGGTATGTTTGGGAGGAGTTGGTGTGGAGGAATATTCTTTGGTGAATGGATATGGGATTTGACCCACTACACTCCTTTGTTAAAGCTACTATGCAAAAGTGTCACCCTCTGATCATATGCTCCCCACTGTTTCCATATTCCTGTAACTTGAATCTTCGTGTCTAGATCCAGGATGTGACACACCTTCGTTTCTATGTATATAGTTAGTTGGTGTGTATTTCTTTTATTACAAATTTTTCATCCGTTATGTGATACACAGACGCACAGATGAAATGATGGCAACGAAATTTACCCGAGCAAAACAGTGTAGACAAAACATTGCTACAACGATCAGATGTCCTCAAATTATATGATGGCTAATTTTGTCTATTTTCTTTTTTTAGACAGTGGCCGTCCATAAATGACGTCGAGCGTTTTTGGCCAATTTTTGACCCCCTCCCCTCTTACAACACTTCGTCACAAAAACTTAGCTTCCCCTTCCAATATTACGTCACAAAGATTTGACCCCCCCCCCACCCCCACTTATTTTCTAATTCAAAATTAGCATGTTTCAATGTCTATTTTGGTATTTAAATATGTATTTAGTGTACGTCTGCAATCTATTTAATATCCTTATCTTATCTTATCTTATCTTAGATACACAGACGCTCCTATGCAGATGATCTGTTGGCAAGTGATGCAGCGGTCACAGGCCACGGCTATAAGGGATCCACGCATTACCCAGCCACCTAACTATTGTCTAGTTAGGTACCCATTCAGAGCTGGGTGACTCGGGGGACACGGCTATAAGGGTTCCACGCATTACCCAGCCGCCTAACTATTGTCTAGTTAGGTACCCATTCAGACTGTATTATTTACGCTCTTAAGTTTACAGGCATTGGTTTGACACGAGATGGGATTATGGCTGCCGACTTTGTGGTGATGCGGAGGACACGGTTGAACCAGCACCTGTAGCTCAAATGCTCTGCAGCTGTCTAGGATTTCAAAGGGACAGTTCTGTTAGACGATCGATGAGACTGGTCAGTGAATCTAAGGGTTGGGACTTAAGATCTGAAGCTAGACCTACGACAGAGAAAGCAAAGTATTTAATAGAAAACTTCTCTTAATCATCAATGGCGTGTGGAAATATAATGAAAAGAAAATCTTAATTTAAAATAATTGCCCACCTGTTTTTCTAAGCAGCCTTCAGAATCTATATATATAATTCTTCTCATGATCTAACCATGCCGGACACCAAGCAAGCTGTCTAGCCCCACCGACCAATCAGCTTGCAAGAAAAGTTAGTGCAGAGGGTGGGGGATAATCGAGACCAACAATTGCGTTCAGTTGAGGTCAATTACTTTGTTCTTTCAGAACAACAGAATAGCATGTATTTCGTAGTGTAGTAGTTATTACATTCGCGGAAGGTCGTAGGTTCAAACCCCAGCTAAAACATTACTTTTTTTAATTTTTAAAAATGTTTGTGCTTAGTGACAGAAAATTAGTCACACAATCTCCTAAACAATTACTTTAATAAAATGTCACCCCTCACTAAATCATTAGCCGCGTATGTTACGACGCAGGTCGCCTTGTGGTGAATAAAGGTGATTCTTCCTCCTCCCTTCCCCCAACCCCATTCCCACCCCGTGCGCAAAAATATTTTCCTGCGCATATACGACACTACACAATCTGTCGGTTGTAAAATAAAAATTAAATACGTGCGTTGGTTGTATATTTATTGTTGCCTTTTTCGTTTTCAACGGTGCCGTTGATTCTCGTGGGTAGCTTCAGTATCTCCTGTTTGGTAAAACTAATTTTCACATGCATTGTGAATAAAAATTTAACTTTTACAATTTTCTTCTAAACAATGAATTGTTTGGGCCTGCGGTTGGGGATGGTGTTTGTTATTTCTTATGACAATCTTTTAGTTCGTCCCCCACCCCAAATTACTTGTAAAACCAGAATCTCATCCCCCCCCCCACACACACACACAGACAATGCATCGATTATTTGACTTCCTCACTATTCATCCAACCCTTCTTCCCTCCCTCTAGTAATATCCCATCAGAAACATCAGTACTCTGTCAACCCCCTATAAAATATGTGTGTGTAGTCTGTGCATTCCGGCTTTAATATATGTGTGAATCCTCTGTGCATGCCCCATGAAAAGTTATGTTTGCATTGCCCGTGTACGAATTGATTGGACCAAAAGGATCCAATGGAACGTCAGTGTCCTTAACCTTCAACCAACAACAAAAACATATCCAGGAACACAAGCAGTCTCCGGAGAAATAGACACGGGACCTAGATAATCACTGATGCAGGAGCATCAAGGCGCAATTTATGTTAGCACTAATTAAAAAACAACAATGTGTTTACGGCCAGGATTTTACTGAGTGTTGTGCTATTCTCAAGCCCAAGCACTGTAGGTATGTTTCTTTGTTTGCTAGTAATATATAGTAACTATTTTAGTGGCCTAAAATTAGTGGTTAATTGTAATCGGGTGTGTGGTGTTTCTTCACATTCACTCGGTGTGATACGAGGACTCCACTGAAAAAAGGTAAACTGGTAAAATCTACCTCTGCCTCTAGGTATTTGTCTTTCAGCTGACATTAAGGAAAAATACATTTTAACTTACGGGAATAAACGTCTAATCGAAACGCCATTACTTATGACTAATCCACGCTCAATTATAAGAAAACTAATCCAGATATCGCGATTTCAAGACTCATCGAAGCATCACTATCTAACGTTATAACGTATCACTGTGACTAAAATGTATCTAATAATAACCACGATTTAAGACTAAGATAAGTGCCGTGATTTAAAAACGAATCTAACTTTAAAAATCGTTCTGTAGCTCATCCATGGCTCTTTATCAAGTGATATACCATAAGTTTGATTTCCGCTCCAAAATAGTGGAATGGTGTGTTTTACATTATTCATGAGACCTCACAAAAATGTATTGGAATTATGACCACGATTTTTGTTCACGTATAGTATATGAATAGTATTCAAGTAATTAATTTAGATTTTAAATTTTTAGTAAAATATAATAAAATACTAGATATATGCATATATTCCCTAAATCTTGTGTATTGAGCTATAACAATTTTTTAGAAAAGTTAGCTAAATATTCAATACTGTTAGTGAAGCTATATAAGTAAACCAATATAAGTTTGACACATGTAACGAATAGAAATCTTTAATAAGAGTTTTTTAAAATTTAAACCCTATCAGCAATAATCAGCATTAGACAAAATTCTTCCTAAACATAGGTCTTGATACGCAGCTTTAGCTATCTTTAAATGTGAGTGATTCAAATCCCACTTTTGACTCCAAGAAATGGTACAAATGTGAACCAACATTGAAAATGAACACACTAATCCATGGTCTGTGTAACAACTGACTCTATTTGGCTTTACTTAACATTATAGCCAGCCTGAGTTCACCCACCTCACAAAACAAACACGCAGCCTCTAAACTTTTTCACCACATGCTAAAAATTTAACAACGCGTAAAAGCATAGTTTTTACAAAAATCCCTTATATATGAGGCATAAGTAAACGTTTTGATTATGTTCATAACAATAAGCACCGTGCAAAAACTAGCATAATCATTTACAGACCGTTAACACTTCAGAAAAAAATCACAAATATTACATGCTACGTAGAAATACATCGAGATAATTTAAAAATTCATTAATTTAACTACGATACATTCAATCGATCTGAAAAATTTCAAGTTGATGGAATCACGGAAAGTGGGTATTTTTTTACTTTTGTTTTTTCGGCGGGACCACGACATACAGAGAGACAATACGTTGAAGGTAATATAATGAATTTAAAAATGTCATCACAAAAAGCACATCGGTTAAAACCACAATATCGGTAGGCAACCCTAATGTACATTAATTATGAGATATACCATAACGTTTTTTTTATTTTGTTTCTTCAGATTTTATCATGTCACCGGCCATGATGTTAATTATAGTTTCACTTTTTGTATGTAAGTAGTGTTTGTGTATGTATGTACAAGTGTTGGGTTTTTTATCTTTTTTTTTTAAAAATCTTGAGTGAATAATTTAATTATGTCAATGGCTGTAATTTGGAGACTGGAAATACATATAAGGTAATATAAAGAAAAAAATGTTAGTAATGCATTATAGATAAAGAAATATACCTAAAGCATTGTTAGAAAAATATACACAATTGCATCAATATAGGTAAAGAAGTTAAGTATAGCGATATTATTAAGTTCCATAACCGATGGTCGTAGGGGGTTTCTAATGTTTCCATTAGATCTTACAAGGGGCTTGGTAGATATTGTGGGTGCCCGGATTCCCTTCAAGCTCAGCTGAGGACTTTTGTTAGCGTTAGTCATTCATCATTAATATTGTGGCTTTGCGTGGGCTCGATCCCACGCCCCTCAGCTTGTGATGCAAGCGCACCATTGACTTATAATGGCTGTAGCGATATAGTAAAACAATAAAAGTAGAGCTGTATTAGCAAAGCAATATTAGCAAAGAAGTATACTTAAACAATTATAGTAGACCAATATAAGTAAAGCCTATTTTTAGAAAAAAATATAAATAACGCAATGAAATCAAAGCAATGGCTTACATTACAACACGTGAAGGTTGCCGTGCAAGATTCAAATAAGTGAAATCAATTTTGACCATTATGTCTTCGTTGATCCAGGTGCTCATGCTTTGACGTCGACTGACCTGAAACTTAAAGAAGGAGATTATTATAATTTCACGTGCACTTCTAACGATGAACAATGGTATATCACAAAGAACGAGATACCTACTCTAGCAGCGGTGTGCAGGGAGAACGGTCCATGCTATTCTTTAGGTAAGAACTTTCTTATTATGTAAACCAAATATCGGTTTTCAAATTTTTCTACTGTCCATTATCGTCTTTCGTAAACGTTTTGAAACATAATATAAGTATAAGAATATTTTGAGTTGATAGGTACCTAAAAATATTTTTTCCTTGCTATTTATATTCACATAGATTACATGTCAAGAATCAGTGTTGGTTCTCTTGTCAGTGGAGGAACTTATTTTTACTTGGCTGTTTTCCGTAACATGAAAAAGATTTCTTGCTTCAACTCCAAACAAAACTGGAATTTAATAATTACAGGTATGTATACTGCAATAGGAAATAGAAACCAGAATCGGTTTAGGACACATCGTCAATGGCAAGGCTAGAACAAAAAAGCGGTGAGCAATGCGCAGCTCACTAGTAGGACGAGATTCATTATGTACAAGGCCTGCGTGCTGAGCACATTCCTTCATTAAAGCAAATGCTGGACGACCTACGCCAAGCAAAATAAAACAGCTTAACAGTTTCCACTTGTGATGTTTAGGATCCTACACATCATGTGGCAGGATAAAATCAAAAACGTTTAGGTGCTCGGGAGAAGCCATATGTTGAATATGCTCTCAATCCTTAGTGAGAGGCGCCTGCCATGGTAAGGCCGTGTCAATAGAATTGGCTCTGAGCGCATTCCAAGAGCCCTGCTTTACGGTGAGCTGGCAGATGGTCAAACGAAAAGAGGTTGACACTTCCTGCGTTAAAACAACGTCTGCAAGAGAGATATGTTACCAATGTTCCCTCTAAGATTATTTTGCCCTTGTGCTAAGTTTAAAAAACTCATGTGCAAATTTGCGCATCATCCATATTTTGCGCATTATTTTTTTTTACCAAATTTGTTGCTGCGCGGTAATTCTAACGCGCTGTGTGGCGTCTTTCAGATATATGTGCAGCTTAAAGGGAAAATTGCACGTTCCTGGCGCGCATCGACCATAAAATGTTTGAGGCCTCTGGCTAATGTACGTGAGGGCACTCAAGCTGTGGAATCCACCTTCACGGCTAAGAGAGAAGAACCAGGAGTTGATACTTATTTGAATAATTTGTTCCTTTAAGCGGGAAATTTTTTATCTATTAATCGATTAATTTCGATTAATTTTATTTTTATAAAGCATCTTGATGGAATCTGTCAGTATACGAAAGACGATAGATTTATCTTTACTGTACGTAGCTCTTGGTGTGGCTGCTGAGACCAATCCTCGAGTGGCAGTCTCTTTTACATGATACACACACGAATGTGGTGGGTCAGATTTGCCTGGTCTTCCTCCTTCCTCTTTTTTAACTGTTTCCTTCTTGGTTTGCTCCTCTGCTCTTAGTGATCCTTCATTTACTGTGGACATATCATCTGCCAGGTTTTCCTACTTGTTATGTTAATGTTTGCTGCTTTTTATGTCTCTTCTGCTTATGTCCGTCTATCTAAGACATGACCCACCAACTGACATTTTCCCTGTCGCCAGCTCGCTGGTAAGCGACCAGTTTGCATTCTCTTGACATGTCCAAGCCATCGGAGGCGTCTTTTAATTAATAAGGCGGGAATGCTGCTTATGCTTGTTTGAGTCAGGACCTCTGTGTTGGGGACTTTCTCTTGCCATTTGATGTCTAGGATGCGACGCACGCATCTGAGCCTTCATTCATGCCTGGTTGTTGAGTACTGTGACCCGACTGTTGCATATAGAGCGGGCCCACAATGTTGACTATTATGTCTATGTCTAAGGTTTCCACTAACTATTAATATATATAAACACCCAGTGGTGTGGTTCTGTATGTTTGTAACGTAACGCTGAGGAGCGATGTACGACAGTCTACAGCAGTTAGTTTAGTTGAAACGCTGAGGAGCGATGTACGACAGTCTACAGCAGTTAGTTTAGTTGAAAAATCGTGTGTTGATGAGCGCTGTAAAAATATTTAATATGATGACGTCATTGTTTGGTGTGCATCGGTACGCAAAATACAACCCCTATTATTATTATTATTAAATAAATACTTTGCGTACATTTCATAAAGTTTAATAATTCGTATTTATCAAAAAAGGATACTTTGCGTACATTTCATAAAGTTTAATAATTCGTATTTATCAAAAAAGGACAAGTTAGTTGGTCTTTAAAAAAAAGGTTGGCGCCGTAGGCGCCCAAAAAAAGGGGGCGCCGCAGGCGCCACGGCGCCTGGCACAATCTAGTTCTATAATATACTAATATATGTAACTATAACGACAGGTTCACATACAGCTTATAATTAATAATTAAAACTAACGCCTATGTGTAAATGATAATAGAGATAAAAATATTTATTACATTATATACATACATATATACAAGGTACATTAGTAAATAAACATAAACTAAATTAAGATATCTACGTCTCTAACAATGATACAAATAGTTCGTTACAATGCCCCACTTCACTCATGGATTGGGCGTGGCCAAAGGACTAGTTGAACTGCTATGCTCCGGTCTGGCCAATCAGGCGTAGCGCAGTTCTGTCCCGTGGTCAGTATGCTTGGCAGTCGGCCCCTTTCCGCACTGGTCACTGACTGCAAGGGTTCGCACGTGTCAAGGTAAGGCCACCGTGTCTCCTTCTCCGCTCCAGATCTCCTGTCTGAGATGTAGCCCAATGGTTCCTCCGCCACTCCACTGGCTCCCCAACTTACTAGATCTAAGTACTGACTAGTAATAACTACGTACTGCCACTAACTTCTACTACTTCAAACTTCCACTAACTAGCTCAAACAACAATATCAATATTTAAACCAATGATAGTGATAACATACCAAAGCATATCAATACATATAATAAATACCTATACACATTCAAATACATTTGACTATCTCTAAGTCTAGGTAACTCAAACCTGAACAAACTTTCAGCTAGGCTCAACTCTTATTCGCCCGTCACACCGCAGACCTGGTGTACTACGAATATTCTGAGAGAGAGACTGCTGTAAGGTTGGGCTACCGTTTATAAAGACCCATACCCTCGCGTGGGTTAGCGGACCGTTCTCATCTGATTGGTCAGTGGCGTGTACCAACTGTTAATCACGCGCTGACATGCATGACTTCGAGAACGTTCGGCCAACTTCCACGTCCTAACCTATACTAATACTATGGAATATTCCATGGTCCATCATGGATCTTTGTCCATCTCAAGGACAGCGTCCCTGTTGCGTTGATGGACCTACCCCTACCCTCAACGGTTCTCAAATATGTAGAGGTTCTAAAATGTATACCGGGGAGGTATTCAACACTGGTGTAAGTGGTCAAATACCTCCAAAGAGGAGTGTGCTCAGTACGCAGGCCTGGTATACCTGCAGCTTAATCCTTGCTTTGATTTTGGCATTGGACCAGACTCTTAGCACAGTCTGGCCATAGCAGTTGCGGCCTTCCCTAGCCTACCACTAATCTCATCTTCCATCAAGAGGGTGCTCGAGATTTTTAATTCCAGATATCTAAAACTGGCAACAAAATCCAGGTCACAGTTGTCAATTATGATAGAAGGGAGTGAGGCAGCATCCTGTGCCATAATGTAGATTTGTTTAAAGCTAATGGTCAGGGCAAACTCTTTGTAGGTCACGGAGAAGTTGTATACAATGGTATGCAATCCTTCTGCTGTGTGAGATATTAAGGATTCTCAGGTCCCTCAGATCACTTGATCCAAGACGTCCTTTTGGGGATGGAGCAAACTGTAATAATTAATGGATCTAAATCTGCTTCAATAAAAATTAAGCTTGGAGTTCCCCAAGGAACTGTTCTAGGCCCCTTACTCTTTTTAATTTATATAAATGATTTACCCAACATCATGTCAATAGACATAAATGTTATCCTATTTGCTGATGAATGTAAAATCTATAGAACAATTAAATCAGAAAAAGTTGGCCAAATTTTACAAAATGATTGTGATGAATAATTAAAATGGGAAACAAACTGGAATATGTCTTTCCACACAGAAAAGTGTCAACTGTTAAGTTTAACAAACAAACAAAAAAATTAATTCAAAATATTTCATTCGTGGAAGAGAAATAACTTAAATTAAAGATGCAAAATACTTAGGAGTCGTAATAAACTATCATAGAATCTTCATGCAGATGAAGTTATTAAAAAATCAAACAAAAGCTTAGGGTTTTAAAAAACTTATAAATGTAATACAGATAAAAGACCAAAATGCTACCTCACCCTGGTGAGACATATACTAGAATACGCATCTTCTGTATGGGACCCATCCACCAAAGAAAACATTGATAAACTAGAACAAATTCAAAAAGAACATCAAGATTCAATACTGGAGAATATTCAAAACTGACAAGAGTAACACCATTAGTTAAATCATTAAACCTTGAAACACTAGAGGATAGAAGAACCAAGAGTAAATTAGTAACTATACATTGAGCAATTAATTCTAATTTAGAAATGCAACTCAAAGACAACCTAATGCAACCGTCAGATAGATATAACGATAATAACACCTTTCTTATACGGTATTGAAGACCTAACACACACAAGTTTTCTTTCTTCCAGTCCGAACTTTAGGCGTGGTTGGGTTGCCTGAAGAAACCAGGAAAACCAACACTTTATCAACTTTTAAAACTATAATAAGAATGCAGGACTTAACACAAATTATAGATAATCGTAGGATGCAATAATATTTTGTATAGAACAGCGTTAGTAACAGATAAGATCAGATTTAAAAATCATGTCACTAAACATTCAAGCGTTATACATGAAAGTATAAATTCCTGATCATGATATATTATATTTCTATATGCCATGTCAATATTGTTAAAAACCCTACTGATTGCAGTCACGAATAAATAATGTGGAAATATGTGGTCTTGTCAGATCATTAGAATATTCAAATCAATATGATTTGTTAATTTGGGAAAGATTCCGAGGTGGAGACGAGTATTTTAATCGCTATTTATAGAAATGATCACATCATTTGCTCATTAGATTTTTATTCCACGGCACTTCTACTATTTTTTTTTAATTAATAAACTTACTGGTGCCCTCGTAAGATCCCAATGGTTTTTGTTTGTTTGTTTGTTGTTTTTTTTTTAAATAAAATTAAATAGGTTTGTTGCTCTGGTAACGAAGAGCGTAGAAAATTTTTATTCCGATGTTTAATCAACTTTAATGCATCGAGTGAGCAATTAACGATCTTCTCCTCTCGTTTGCCATCAGATCTTATGGACATCTATGTGACTTCATTTACATTGGCGGGCCAATGGAACCTCTTCAGCTCAGCTGTGACGGTGGATGTTGGGGATACCCTCTATTTCCGATGCTTATGGCAAGGACCACCAGACACGACTTTTACCATCAGCACCAATAACTCCATGGTCAGCGTGCTGTCGTGCGAGCACTTCAACATGTTTTTCACGATTCGTGCGGACTGCTCGATGAGGGTCAATCAGTGTGGCGTATTATTCAACGTCTTCTGCCAGGCCGGATATGACGTTACTACCAGGAAGACGATTCGAGTTTCCAGTTCAAAGTGTCCGGACTTAAATCAAGGTAAACAACTCTTAAGCGTCTCCTTTATTGAGAAAATGAAAAAAACAACAACAAAAAAAGTTAGGTATTTAGAAATGCTTTGAATCAAACCATCGCTAGCTGCATTGACGATAATAATAAAAAAAATTGTTCCTTTAAAACCACCATTTCATTTGCCCTAGCACCCTTATTTAGTGATTAGTCATGCCTAATTGGACAGAGATAAATCCTTTGAATGGTTGATGACACTCATTCACAATCTTAGTTGTATCTAGCGTCACCCATGAAAACTTATTTTATCTTCCTTTTGTCTAGGTTAACTTTAAATACACGTTTTAATTCATTTTAATTGTTCTTTATTAGTTTAAGATCTTATGTTAATTTTTCTTAGGTTAGTTTAAAAACCTTATTTTCATGTACCTTATCTTCGGTTAGTCTAACACTTTAGTTTTGTGTATTTTATCTCATTTAACTTACCCTGTCACCCTGTCTTACGTCACTATTACCACTCTTAAACTTGATTCTGTCCGATTGACTTCAAAGAAAATTAGTAAAAACGAAAAGTTCTACACGTGCATTCAATATTAATTTTCTTCAGGTCTGAGTGGAGAATTTGATAATTTTGCAAAAAAAACTCAATTCTTAGGATATATTTTTTCGAGCTTTGATATTACAAAGTAGTTTAAACAGAAAATATTACCATAAGCATTACGGCCTTTTGTCAAGAAAATACATTACTACTTACGCTAAGTCTGACTTCTTATATAATATTTGCTTTTTTCTAAGTGGAACTTATTGGGTGTTTATTTAAGGGGAACTTCAGATTTGTTCCGCAGGTTCTTCCGGCGCTAGCAACTGTAGACAAACATCCTCTTTTTGAAGTTAGATCAACCATAGATGTTGAGGGAATTATTAACTTGATCAATCATTTCTTCTTGTTTCGTGAACAGATGTTATTAACATCAGAGTGGATGCATTTACCTTGCTAGTTGAATCGGTCCCTCTCCCCTCTATCGTGACGGTGGATGCTGAACGTACCCTCGAGTTCCAATGTACGGGGCATGGGTAACCGGGAACGATTTTACCATCAGCACCAACATACCCATGGCCGGCGTGTCGCCTTCAGTTCAAGTCAAAGAGAGGGAAACGGCTGTTAATGTGAGCTGCGTGACTAGGGTCCATCAATGTGGCGCTTGTACGAAGTCAGCTGTCAGGCCCTGGATGACGTCACTACCAAGAAGACGATTCTAGTTTCCTGTCCAACCAAATGTAGGTTTCTCTTAAAGAATTGATCGCTACTGTTATGATGATATAAATTCAGGGGAAAATTTATATAAAACACAACCCAAATAATTTTTATTAATGAAAACACACAATTCTGCCACCCCAGCAACACCATTCCCCGAACCCAGAAGTCATGATATTTTCATTAATAAAATATGAAAATCTTTGAGGGACAAAGTTTACTAGCAGGCATCAATACTAATCTGATTAATGTAAGCCGATTGTTTTTTTTTAATGTATCTCATCTTAGGTTATTTTAGTTTTAAAAACATATTATGTATCTTTTCTAAATGTTTTTGTTCTGTTTTTGTTGTTGTTTTTTTTAATTGTGTATCTTA
The DNA here is from genome assembly GCA_002072015.1 of Radix auricularia. Lineage (NCBI taxonomy): Eukaryota > Metazoa > Mollusca > Gastropoda > Lymnaeidae > Radix > Radix auricularia. Next base: position 470,477 of record MUZC01000544.1, on the reverse strand, counting down.
CCTTAGGTTAGTTTAAAAGAAGTATTTGTAAGTATCTATCTTAAGTAAGTTTTAAGAAGCTTGTTTTAATATATATTCTATGAGACTTACTTATCTTAATTCATTTATCAACCATCTACAGTAACAACTTATAAAACTACTGCAGCCAAATTTAAACCTGATTCTATCGGGGACTCGAGTGACCTCATCAGCTTCACCACCAACGGTACGTGAATAATCGTGGGCGATTTTGTGGTTGAAAACAGCAATATACAAGAATGTGAAATGTTGGGGGTTGTCATTAATGGCACAACACGAATTAGGATGGTTTTTCACTCCCCCTACCCTCCCAGTCACGCATAGTCACAAAAACAGAGACCCACCTCAAATAGGATGTCACAAAGCTTTGCATTCCCCCCATATAAAAAACTATATTTTTTATTTTGAAAAAGATGTTTCAAAATATTTTCTTGTCATTTAAGTAGTTTGTTTAGTGTAGGGTTAAACTATAATATCGTTACTCGTGTAAAGCCATGTCAATGTCATAAAATAAATTGTTAGAAATGAAATATGTAAGTGGAACTTTTATTTAAAGTTGCAAGTTTTGATGTGACGTCACATTTATGAAGCACTCGTCTCCCCTCTTGTTACGCATAGTCAAAAATGTGTGGATCCCCCCACCCCCCGCCTATTTAGGTGTGTGACATCACTTACAGCCCTCACCTTTTCTTTTGGAATCTTTTTGTGGTCCCTAAGTGGCTTTGCAATAAATTTATCAGTTCCCGGTCTTTGTTTGTGGCTTGTTGTCTTCCAGTGTTAATCCTTACAGTTGCCCGTATTCTTTTATTCTTGAATTTGACATTTTCATTATTAATTTTTTTAATTAAAAATATAAAATGAACAGTATTTATTAAAAAAACAACTAATATAGAAGTTCACTACATCTTCATAATGTAGTAAAATATAGTCGTTCGTAATATAACAAAATGTAACTGAACGGTGCAGTTCAAGCAATGAAATAAGTCCTGGTGGTAAATGTAATACAAATAGCAAAATATATTCATCAATATTTCCACCAATATGTCGTTACACGAAACTGAGTTAAAATGTGATAAAACTTTCAATTAGAGCGCTGGGTACATAAATGATTTTAATTAATAAAACAATAACTTTACAGCTCTGTAGGAAGAGTTAAATTATTCATCATGCGAATTATTTCCACAAAGCATTTCGCACACCAATAGATTTCGTCGTTTTTTCTTATTTTGTAGGTGGTGTTTTGTTTTTTGTTTTTTATGGTTGTTGTTATGGTTTTTTCTTTGTTTTTATTTTTGGTTGTTTTTTAATCCCTTATATTAACTTAACCGTCTTTTCGTTCTCTCTGTTGTCATCTCTTGGCACCGCTGAAAAATAAAATTAAAATATGAACCACTTCCATGATCCTACCGAGCTGAAATTTTGCACATAGACTTAAGTCACCTACCAATCCATTGTATCAAAATTTAAGATTGATCGAATGTGCGTAATTAAATTAATTAGTTTTTGTTTATCTTTACATAGCATGAGTAGCCTTCTGTTATAGTTTACCTCCATTGTTCACTCGAGTTTCACACAATGTCACAGGGGCATGTCACGGTCTGTCGAGCGTTGCGTTTTACATTGAACATTATCAATACCTTTAGCTATGTCTCACATATAAGGGATTTATGGTCAAGACTTGGAATTTACGAGTTGTTTTTATTTAAGAACTAATGTTTTCCTTCACCATTCCTTGCTCAGGTTTACCATCTGCCGACAATGAAAACAAATCATCAAAACTCATTTGGCCACTGACGGCGAGTGGAATTATCTTGGTTCTTGGTGCGACCGGCGTTTACCTGGCTTACAGAGTACGGCTCGTTAAAAGGCGAGCTGCCAGGAACGCAGTCGGTCAAGTCTCTGACACAAACAGCACCACCTCCTCCATCACCTCACTTGATCCGCCACCACCCTATGTCAACGTGTCTTACACCAACGCTTCCCTGGAGCCTCCGTATTGCCCAGCTGCCGTGTATGGACAAGGGTCATTTCCTCCGAGATATTCCGTGGTTGTGAGGGACTCTGAAAAGTATAAGATGACTTCAGCAGGTAAATATATATGTTGGGCCACTTGAAAATAGCGGTGAATGTTTGTAATTTTGTGTGTTAGAATAAGAGGACACAGTTTTGTAACCTTTCATTTTCTTAATTAATTTAACATCTTTCCCCTAAATGTATTATATTAACTGAAAATTATTCCTACCTCGCGCAGTTATCATTGAACTTATATGTGATATATAAATTTCAAATCATATTTAAATTTATCGAAATTGTCAATGAACTTCTAAACGAAATCGAACAGTATTTGGTCTTCTTTTAGATTCATATGTTTATAAAGAATTGAAATTCAATATTAAGTTAACCATAAGAGGATGCGAACAACCAACAAATATATCTAAATGTGTTTAACAAATCAACAACACCATATGTAAAACCCTTTTCAATGAACCTTATTTTTCTATGTTGCTAGAATAAGAGCTGAACTTGAAGAATTTATTTTAAAATGTTACTAGTTTCAAAAATGTTTTTCCTTATGAGGAAAATTGTCTACAAACAACTGTATACATGTGATGATTGACAAGATAGAAATTTACTTTATCTTTTGTCTCGACACTTTAAAGACTGTTTCCTGAAATTTTAAGGCGAACACATTGAATGTTTGGATTTTGTTCAAAATGTTTTAGATTTTCTTTTTCATTTACTAACGTGGCATATCTCCGTAAATACATAGATCGTTTAGAAATTTCAAAAGTTATAAATATAAACATTTTTAGTTATAAATTGACAATGATCTAATTCGCTGTAATTTGTGTTTCATTTACAGCATCTCTCTTCGATCGACCACCGCTGTACGAGTCCCTGTTTAATCAACAAGCAACTAAAAATGAAAAGTAGTCAACAGACAGAAATTATAGATTATTTGTTTCTATTTTTTTTATTCACTAGACCCTATACCCAGCGATCGGAGATATATATATTATTTGTAAAAAGCAAATAATCTACAACTTTTTAAGTAACATAAATGACTGTCTCAGTTTATATAGAATGTGGCCTAACTCATTTTTAACTTTAAAAAACTATCCATACCAAAAAGATATTAAAATTATATGTGAAAATATTTCTTTCCCTGAGACGATCATTTTCCCCAATACACTTCCCTACTCCAGTGGTATGATGTACTCGAATTTAATCCTGACTGCACAACGATTTCAGTTTTATAAATCTTCAAAAATAAAGGCTTGTATATTAATCATGATCGAGATGTAGTAACCAAATAAAAATGCTGAATTTTTACTTAACTGAATCAAGTTTAATAAGTCATAAGGTAATTAGAACACATTTTTCACGGCCTAAATATTAATTTTGAAAATGGTAGGTCATTTTGTATTGTTAAATCTATATAATCTCAATATTTTTTAAGTTTAAGTTTGTTTTTTCCTTCATTATGATATAAAAAGTGCAACAAAAAAACAGCAACGATAAAAACATTTTATGATCATGTTACGAAAAATATTAAAAACAAATTTGATAAAACATAACCTAGAATTTCGCAAGATACCTTTTTAAAAGTGTGAATCTTAGCATGTGAAAATCTACTAAACCTAAGTTTCGTATTTAATATTTTTGGAAGACCGTTATAACTCTATATATAATACAAGTGTAGGCTGTTTCACCATCTAGGACCTCAACTTGGGCAAAGACACGTAAATCTCTGGGATCTTGACTTTGTTCCAAACAGGACCTCCAATAAACTTTAAATTTAACAAAACGATTTCTTTTGAAGGTTCAATGAGCCTTCCTCCCCACTCCCGACCCGCCTCCATTCACCCCAAACCGCACTCCTACTCCCACAAACCCTCCTTGCTCATTCTCGACTGTGTGTGTGTGTGTGTGTGTTACTGGAATGAAAGTGATTTCTTTATCTACTCGAATTCCCACTAGGTGCAATTGAAAAAGTGATATTAATGTTTCTGCCTGATTGAATTTTTATATATACATTTATAATTAATTATACATATTCATTTATCGTTTTAAAATCCAGCAGCAATGATTGTGAACGCTTTATTTATTTAATGAATGACTTCAATGATTTATAAAATGTAAGATGTGTATTTATAGTTTAAATAACTGATATTTTTTAAACCGTATACTTTTTAACATCGAATATATGACAATTAAACATTTTACACCAATGCTTCTTTCATTGTTTCTTTATTTTGATTACACTAGGATAATTATACCAATAAAATTAGAAGGTCATTGACTTTGATTGGCTAACATGGGACTATATTGAGAGTACAGAAGACATGTAGGATTATTTGGAATATCAAGATTTGATTAATTGGTCTACAAATTAGATTCCTATTTTTCTACCTGAAATAGTATTTAGTGACATGGTGGATGTCAAGCCCCCTAAATATGTTTTGTCAATAAATGTTTATAAAATCCGGGTCAGTACAAATTACAATTAAAAATAAAATGTATGTTTAAGAAAATGCTAGTAAAGAAAATGAATGTATTTAAGTAGATAGGAAAACAAATATTTTTTTTTACACTTCTTTAACTTAATTCAACTAATTATTTCTAAAATTTCTCAGATGGCCTCCTCAGTGGACACAATCACGGGAAAGGGGGTCCTTAGTTATTAGTTCCCTTGGGCCCCGTCGCTAGGAGAGTTTCATGTGAAGACCTATTATGAGCCTTACGCTCAGGTCTGCTGAACTCATTCCCCCTGTGGGATTTCAAAAAATGACAACTATAGAATATATCTACAGCAAAATAGATATAAGATTTATTTGATTTGGTGCAAAATTTATAATAAGAATCATTGAATGATTTGTCTTCCTTTTTGACATATAATTTTAATAATTAATTAATAGAAAAGCGAAAAGTAAATCTAATCATATTCCTTAAGTTTTAGAACCATTAAGAGATTGTATAAAATTGTCCGACCGTGATCGACGAAGACCTATCACATCTCATTAGCTATCGATATATGCTGTGGCATCTTGTTGTATCCTTTGATGGGTTATTAGGCCTATCCTTACCCGAGAGGTGCGTCCTTGGGTCGGACAAAAGATGGTTGGGATGTCTTCAGGAGGGTTTTGAGCAAGATCTTGTCTGGCCTGTCTTCACACTCAAACACTGGTCACCCAGGGGAGGACTGTGCACTTTTGCAAACGTAGTTACATGCATTTGTTTGACACGAGAAGGGATATCGACTGCCGACTTTGTGTAGATGCGGAGGACACGGTTGAAACAGGACTTGTAGGTCCTATGCTCTGCTCCTGTCTGAGATTTCAAAGGGACAGTTCTTTAAGACGATCGATGAAGCTGGCAAATGAATCTAAGGGTCGGGTCTTAAGATTTTAAGCTCGACATATGATAAAGAAAGCAACGTATTGGATAGAAAACTTCTCCTAATCATCATTACTTTGTGGAAATGTAATAAAGAGAAACTCTTAATTTTAAAAATGTCCACCTTTTTTTAAAAAGTAGCTTCAAGAATAATGAACAAAGCTGTTCTTTCTCCTCCTTCCGCCCACCTCATACCCACCCCATGCCTAGAAATTTTTAAATTTTGTTTTCCTGCGCACATCTAGCACCATATAATCTATCGGTTGTAATTTTTTCAACGCACGTGCGCTTGTTGTATATTCATTGTAGTTTTCATTTGCAACGATGTTTTTCATTCTCGTGGGTAGAGACCATACCTATTGTTTGATAAAACGTATCTTTACATGCATTGTGATTAGAAATATCAGTATTGCAATTTTCTTTTAAACAATGAATTGTTTAGGGCAGCTTATGTTGGGTGGTGTTGTAATTTCCTATAACAATAATTTCGTTGGTCCCCCTCCAAAATTGCTTGTTAACCCTGTGTCTGGCACCTCCCCTCCCCCACACACGCAATATATCAAGCATTTGAATTCCCCACTACCCACCCACCCTCCCATCCCCTTCTTCCCTCCCCTTGAAATATTCCATCAGAAAAATCAGTACTCTGTGTACCCCACATGAAATATGTGTGTATATACTCTGTGCACTGTGCACCCTATGAAATATTACTTCATATGAAGGATGTTTCTATCCTTATGTCTATCTGAGGGTTGTATTAAGTTATCTTTGTGTTGTATTTCTAAATTAAAATTTACAGCTTTATGTATAATTAATTCTTTACTCTGGGTTCCTCTATCCTATAGTATTTTAAGTTTTAATGATTTAACTAATAGTATTATTTTTGTCAGTTTTTAAAATTCTCCAGTAATGAATCTGGCAGCTCTTTTTCTCTGTGCATTGCGGGTGAAATCTATGTGTGTATTTTCTGTGCCTACCCTGTGAGATGTAGGTATGCATTGCCCGTGTACGACCTCATTGGTCAAACTCGATCCAATGGCACGTCGGTGTCCTTTTCCTTTTCTTCAACCAACAACAAAAACGTGAACCTGTAACACGGCCAGTCTCCTCGATAAAAAAGGTTCTTGACCTAGATAATCACCGATGCATGATGAGAATCAAGGTGTATTTTTTTTATGTTAGTAGTAATTTGAAGACAGCGGTGTGCATAGGTTCAGGATTTTTCGGCGAGGTGGGTTATTCTCAAGCACTGTTGATATTTGTCTTTACCCTCCAGACATACGCAGTTATCTGTTCTAGTGGTTTAAAACTGAGTTGATTGTAGTCATAAATATGGTGTTTTTCCACATTCACTCGGCGTGATATGTGGACACTACTGAAAAAAGGTAAATTTTTCAAAACTATCCCTAGCCCTAGGTATTTGTCTTTGAAGTCAACATTTGTTTTAGCTAATATTAAAGACAAACAAAATGTAACTCCATGAATAAAAATATAATCGAGATACCATTATGACTAATCCATGCACCATTAGTTGAAATCTAATAGAGATACAGTCGAACCCACTTATCTTTACCATGTTATCTCGCCAACCCTCTAAAGTCGACGCTTTTGAAGTGGAATCGCCAAATTCTTTCTTTGTCTCAGCATTTTTCATCGGTTATGTCGATTCTTTTTTTTTTTTTTCCGATCTCTAATATTTCGAGAACAAAGGAGAGCCAAATTTGCCAATTAAGGCTGGTTATCTCGATTATTAATTTTTGTCAAGTCAGTTTGTTTTCGCGGACCTGTTAATCATTAAAAGAAAAGCCAGTTTTACTGTCCAGTCCGTATTTTCTCATAAATTTTTAGAACCAACAAGCAGAAGGAATCAAATTTTTACTTCATGAGTTCTGCTGGACACGTCACAGCCCGCTTGCGTTCAGCTCTCAGCGCTGTTTTACTACTGGTACTATGCTTCGTTACTATGTGAATATTTTGTTATATTAAAAATCATTAAATAGCGAACTCCACAAACAGTGATGACGTGTATTTTAATGTTATTTGTAGATCGGAATATTATTATTAAGAAAACGCTTTGATGTCACCATCGCTCACGTGTTCGTAACACAACAAAAAATTAACTCCGGGTAATAAATAAAATATTCACTAAATGAAGTTAAGATTAACAGGGTCATGATTAAACGGATGAACACTTGGAGCACATATCCCTTTTTGGTGCTAGCAAACATGTAATATGTATATTTTTAAAGCATCCCGATCACTTCATCAAACAAATAACGCCAACGCTGTTGTGTAAAAAAATAACATAAAGAAATTTCAAGCACATGTTAATATTTTTCCGCCGTTAATCTCGATCATCGGTTATCTCGATGCTTTTGGGCAAAACCCTGGGCCATCGAAATAACTGGGTTCAAATGTATCGCTATATCAAGACCCATCGGAACAACATTATTTAACGTCATAACGTATCTCCATGAATAAAATGTTATCTAATGACCAAGATGTAAGACTAGTATAAGTACCGTGAATTAAAAAAAGGAATATAACGATTAAAACACGTTCTATAAACTCAGCGATGGCTGAGACGTGGTGGTCGAGAGGTAGCGCGCTCGACTATCATACCGATGGTCACGGGCTCGAATCAACGCGTAGGCGAGGATTTGTTCCCGGGGCCTGAGGAGTCCCCGAGTCACCCAGCTCTGAATGGGTACCTAACTAGACAATAGTTAGGTGGCTGGGGTAATGCGTGGAACCCCTATAGCCGTGGCCTGTGACCGCTGCATCACTTGCCAACAGATCATCTCTCATGGTCTGTGGACGCAATTATCTTCTGCATAGAAGGAGCGTCTGTATATCTAAGATAAGAAGAAGGCTCTTTATCAAGTAAAATAACATTTGAATAATATGATTGATTTCCACTGAAAAATATGAGAATGACTGTATGTACTTTTTACATGAGACCTCCAATCAATTTATAGGAAATATGGTCAGCTAAATTTTTTAAACCTATATTAATAGTATCCAAGTAATTTAGACTTCAATTTTCAGTTAAATATAGTAAAATACTAGAAATTTAATGTGTATATTCCCGAACTCTTGGGTAGACATTGAGTTATTACAATTATAAGGAAAAAGTTAGCCAAGTATTCAAACTTATCAGTAAAGCAATATAAGGAAACCAACTTAGGTTTGACCTGTGTAAAGAATAGAGCGAGAGACCAATTATATCCAATCTTTGAAAAGAGTTTTTACAATTTAAACCCTATCAGCATTAAACAAAATTCATCTAAAAGTAACCCCAGTTTAATGAAGCTCCAGTAATCCATGCAGGATTTTATTTAAGTTGGCCGCAGACAAATTTCAGAGAAATTTATACATGTAAGACTAACAACTAATGAATAAACATTGAACATTTTCATAAAAATGAAATTCTATAGTAAGTTTTCGGATGTCATTGTTCAACGAGTACGGCCTTTTTTTAAACTCTAATCATTGGTGTGAGTATTGTCAGCTGTCACCAATGTCACAAATCGTTGCTTGCGTGACGTCGTTGTCTAGGGGTTGTTGGTGAACGATTACACAATCACGCATTCAAGGAATAATATCCACTATTAATTATCTTGATATAATACTTTATTCACGTAATTAAAAAGAAGCAGTACAGATATAAGCCCATCGGTGCGAGAGTTCTGCTAACAAACTTAGCCAAAGAAGACTCTGCCCGAAGCGCCCACGCTTACTGACTTCAACCTGACCCCCACTTTCACCCTTTCCCCTCTCTGACTACACCTTACGCTCCCCTCCCCGCATTTCACGCCTTAGTGCGGCACAGGCAGTGATTCTCCCCTCGAAGTGATCATTTGGAGATTTCTCCGTATAACGCCGGGCGTTATTGGGAGAAATCTCCGAATAACGTTGAACGTTATACGGAGATTTTCCCCATGATTCATAGCGTTTGACGTCTTTGTGGTCTAATGGTTAGTGCGTTTCATCTTGATTTGGTTTTACAGTGGTCCGAGGTTCGCGATTAGTTTACGACACTTCATTTTTTTTTTTTATATAACTTTCCAATTTCTTTTTCAATTACTTTTATTGATTTTTAATTTGTAATTACGAGGTTGGTTTTTTTTATTAGTAATATGCTAAAGAGATTTTGTTATGCACTTTAGACTTTAGAGTTGGAAACCCCGCGATGCTTAAGCTTAGACTAAGTACTATTACTACTTCTACTAACTACTAGTACTACGAACTTTCCCCACTAATGATTGTGATGATGAAGATTGATTAAATTAATTTTAAAATCATTATTCTTGGAGTCTTTTTTAAAAAAAATAATACTAATACTATTTATAACTTATAATATAAGCATTACTAACACTAACTAATACTAACAGTAATGAAACTAAATTAATAATTTTAATATTAATTTATTCAATCTTCATCGTCGTCAATATCAGTGTGCGTACTTCAATGATCCATAGCCATTTAAATCTAGCAGGGGTACCAACAATTTTAACAATGATTTTTTTTTTTTTTTTTTTTTTTTTTTGGTGGTTTGATAAAAAATAAGTACCAAGTCAAAAATTATTGTCCACCAGTCGCACATACTCCAGATCCACATAGTTGATAATATAAGAATAGAAATAGGATAATAGGCAGCGAGTTTCAAAATTATTCAAGTTACAACTGGCGGACTGCTGTTCAGATTTTTTTTTTCTAAAAGGCTAAAATCTAAAATGCAGTAATTATCAGTGAAATACCACATAAAAGATGTATATACATATTATAACACACGTAAATATATCAACATCATAATTAATTGAGTAGTTATTATTGGCTATTGAAGCTAAAACTAATGACAATGAAATTCCTTCTCAATAGTTGAGTAACGGGTCTCCTTCTTTATTCTTGGGGGAGTCAGTTTTAGTATTTTGTCTAGATTGCTTTATCAGGTTTAAGCACCCCTCCACCTACCGAATGTCCTAGAAAATCTACCGATATTTTGCCAGTTCTAATTTTGAGTGTTTGACAGTAAATCCAGCTTCTTTTAAAATTGTAAAGACTTTTCGAAGTACCAGTACGTGTGTTTCCCAGTCTTCTGTGTAGATACATATGTCGTCTTAGTAAGTGATCATATTTTTGATGCCCGCAAGTAATTTTTTAATAATATTGTTGAAAGTAGCTGGGGCGGTTGTTAAAACAAACGGCATATATTTATAATTGTATAACCCGTCTGGGCCTTGAAATGCAGTGTATTCCTTACTATGTATCTCTGACGGTATTTGCTAGTATCCTTTACTTAAATCTAATTTGCTAAAGTAACATGTCCCATGTAATTGTGATAAAAGACTTTCTGTATTAGGCATTACTTCAATTACTGTTTTTGTTACAGCGCTAAGCCTTCTATAATCGACACAAGTTCGTACAGAGCCATCCTTTGTCTTAACCATTACAATAGGGGAGGAATATGATGATTTCGACTCTTCTATTATACCTAAATCTAGCATTTTCTTTTAGCACATTTACCATGTGGAGTGGAATGATGTACGCTTTCAAGGCGATTGGTCTTGTGTTTTGCAATTTTATTTTATGTGACCCCACGGTAGTTCTACCAGGAATATCTGAAATGACTTGGTTGAAATCTTGTATCAGATTTCCCAGACTCTCTTACTTTGATTTTTATTGAATTTTTATTCATGTCTATTTGCGTGTGGTCGTCAACATTAACTGTAGGAAGGGTCATATCCTTATCATCACTATTAAACTCTTCCGTGTCTTCGGTAATAATAGCTGCCACCGCTCCATGTCTTATATTGTCTTCACGGTCTGCTAAAATGGTGTCTTTTCCACTGTCCAGAAATTTAGTTATTCTGTTAAGATGAAACGCTTTATTTTTACGTCTCTTTTTTATTTCGATGTTGAATTTAGATAACTTCTTCGTTACTTCAAACGGACCTTCATAATGCAAGGTCGATTTATTTCCCAGAACACTTTAAAACTCGGATCCCTACCATGTTCTGTAGGCAAGTCGAAATCTTCTACCAACGTGGGGACCGTTTGAATAACGGTTCTCATAGGAAGGTCACCCATCATATCTTTTTTTTCTTGTGGGCGGGTAACATCATTTCCGTAATGGGTTCTAGCTCCTTCGTGTTGTTCGAGATTTCCTATTATGATGTCCGCGACAGGATCCTCAAATAACGCGGCTAAGTACCTACCACTCAAATATGGGGTATCGAGATCAACGTATGCTGTTTCGTATATCTTTAGAACCCCATCTATTAGTTTGAGTGTGTATTTCTGTTAAGTTCTATTCTCTAGCGGTACTATGTTTTTCCTACAGCCTATTATGATGCACCCTGTGTCGCTGAGTACTTTTGCCTTTTTCACAAATAAATGGCCTACTTCCAGATTCAGACATCCCAATGATTTCTTTCGTTAAACGTCAATGTTATAGAAAAATTGCATCTGACACTCTATTGGAGAAAGTAAACTGAAACCGGACTTTCCCTTGTCTTGTAGTTGGACCCATGAGTGATTAGTGTGGTCAGTGGTCGCATCGTCACCTTGTTGTATGATTACCTGCTTTGTAATACATCTGTCCTGGCTGACCGTACGGCCGTAACAGTTCCCTGCTCCTGTTTCTCATTTGCCCTGCCTGTGGCTTGGTATTTGACCCTTGGAATTTGCGACACTCTGACCTTCAGTGACCGCCCATGCCACAATGAAAACCCCAACTTGCTTGCCTTTGTTCAACTGACCTTTTTCTAAACTGTCTCACAGGTGAACCCCAGCTATCGGCACTACCGGCTACATAATTTTTATTTTTTGACAAACTGACCTGCCCTGAGGAAGCTTTAATACTGTCGATGTGTGACAGCAAGTCTTCGCATGTTCGGGGATTTAAAAGTAAAACTGTCCTTACTGTCTCAGTATTCATATTAGCCAATTATCTGTCTAGACAGACAAGGTCTTTCAATCCTACAAAAGTTTTGTCATTGTTTGTGCTAGCTACCCAATTGTTCAAACTACGAACAAGGTTGGAGTGGAAAGCTCTAAATTAGTCTAAAGTCATCGTCAACTGGTGTAGTTTTATTCCACAGAGCTCTGTACTTCTCTGCATTGTACCCAGCATGTTTGAGTAGCAATAATTTCACAGAGTCATAGTCTGTCTGTTTAAGTCTAATGTCTTCAGTCATCAAAAATGATTGGAGTCTCCCCGTCAGTCTACTCTGCAGCTCTGGTACCCACTCTTCTTTAGGTATTTTGACCTGTGTCGCTATGTGTTCAAATGTAACAATAAATTCATCTAAGTCTTTGTCCTCGTCGTTGTCAGGGGTATGAGAACCACTGCGGTTGTCATTTGGAATATTGCCTGGTCACGGGCTCATGTTTTGAACTCTGAACGAGTTCACTCGAGTTCATGTCACGAGGGGAGCGTTTGCTCAGGCCACGCAAGGTATGTCCAGAGACCCCGGGTATATAACTCGTGGGTCTCGCTGTGTAAGAGAGAGACGGACATGATGTTATGTTGTAGAGAGCGGTGAGGTGTAGACAAGTCACCGGTGTCAGAACACGAGATTACCGCAACTGTTAGAGCTGCCGTGTTAGTCTGTAGGACTGGACAGCGGGGCTAGATGGTAACTGAGAGACTCGGAGATAGGTGTTCGTGAGACGACCAGAAGTGTACATAGTTGACAAGCGTCTTGGAATGTAAATAAAGAAGATTGCTGTTAAAAGGACTTGTGTTACATTGATTGTACAACAGTGTTGGTGTGAACTCCGGGAACCATAAACCCTAGACAACGATACCCGACAGTCGTATCTTAGATCTTTCATCAGGTGATAGTGTTCTGTCGTATTTCCTGCCTCTCCTCTTGTCGTTCACCCATTTGTCTCGCATTTATTTCCGCTATTCTTATTCTTTCTTCCGATTCCGATTGTAGGCCTCTAATTCTTTCCACACTTTCAGTTAATCGGATTTTTTTCGAGTGAGGCCTTACAGTATTCGATTAGTCCTGCCCCTTCTAATCCAATGGCTTCCCCTTGTTCCTTAATTAAAAAAGCTAGGGTGGCCATACTACCTCTTGTTTCCATTTCCTTCTCTCCAATATTTTCAAAAATACGAATAATGTGACAAATCTTATAACAAAATCAATATGCAAATATTAAATAAAGTATTCACTTTAAGATATATCAATAGTTGATGTTTCAATTTTTAAAAAAATATTGAAAGTGTCAAAGCAGAGTCTCTAGGACTTGAGAAAAGTGCTCTGACAGGCACCCGCAGTCCCTTTAGCTCTAGTCTTTAATCCAGATCAATGACCGGTGATAATAAGGATGGAATCTTGTTAATTGTACGCTAACACAACAGAAATTTTAAATTTTTACCCAATATTTTGTATGAAGTCAAATTTAGACACAAAGTGATAATCACAAAGATCACTTTTGGCCAAAAGGAAATAATTGGTGCTGTTTATATGTTGTTTCAACAATCGTCTAATATAAAGTATGTCATGTATGAACGAAGCCAATGAACAATTGTCACGAATGGAGCACTGATTAAAATATCATTTGTTTATTTAACCCCAGTTAACCTTACTAAGCACTCAGGCAGAGTTGACCAATGTTATTGCCCCAAGTCTTAGGCTGGTACTGTATCCTAGACGACACAATGAAAAACTTGGAGAACAATTAGGACTTGTATTAATCGCACATACGTGTTCTTATTAGCGCAGATATAAAAGGTTAATATAAACATTTTCCTCAAAATTCATATCCCGGACGGGCCCCCAATGTCACAAATCGTTGTTTGCGTGGCGTCGTTGTCTAGGGGTTTTTGGTGAACAATTACACAATCAGGCACTCAAGGAATAATATCCACAATTAATTATCTTGATATAATACTTTATTAACGTAATTAACATGAAGCAGTACATATATAAGCCCATCGGTACGAGAGTTCCTCAAACAAACTTAGCCAAAGAAGACTCTGCCCGAAGCGCCCACGCTTATTGACTTCAACCTGACCCCCACTTTCACCCTATCCCTTCTCTGACCACACCTTACGCTCCCCTCCCCGCATCTCACACCTTAGTGCCGCACAGTCAGGGATTCTCACCTCAACATCAGCGCATTTCATTGTCAGGTGTGTAGGGACATTTTTATATCTCATCCTTGCTTTCAGAACTGTCAGCGTATTTCCTTGTTAAGTGCGTAGAACCATTTTTATCTCTCTTCATTGGTGTCAGTGCTGTCAGCCTATGTCATTGTTAAGTGTTTAGGACCATTTTTATCTCCCATCATTGGTGTCAGTTCTGTCAGCGTATTTCATTATTAATGTGTAGAACCATTTTTATCTCTTATCTTGGTGTCAGTACTGTCAGCGTATTTCATTGTTAAGTGTGTAGAAGAATTTTTATCTGCCGTCATTGGTAACAGTACTGTCAACGCATTTCATTGTTAAGTTTGTAGGACCATCTCTATATATAACTCTCTTCAAGGTTCACCCCTGCCTGACACCGAGCTGTCTTCCTGCCCCATCGACCAATTAGCTTGCCAGAAAAGTTAGTGCAGAGGGTGGGTGATTATCGAGACTAAGCCAACAATACATTCAATTGAGATCAATTACTTTGTCCTTTCAGAAAAACAAAATAGAATGTATTTTGTAGTGTAGCGGTTATTACATTTGCCTAAAACGCGGAAGTTCGTTGGTTCAAGCCCAAGCTAAGATATAACTTTTTAAAGTTTTTTAAAACAATTGTGTTTATGCCCGTTCATTTACCACTTTCTTCGCAACACGGCTGTAAGTTTTGTTTCTCGACATTGGCATAATAACTTCGTTCTCTCCGTTATGCTCAGTGACAGAAAAGAAGTCACACACTCTCCTCAACAATTGCTTTCATAAAATGTCACCCATCAATAAATTATTACCGCGTATGCTACGACGAGGGGCGGCTATTAGTTTATTTGGCAAACTAGGGTGTTGCAGGGTGGGGATGACAAGTAGCTAACCGTAGAGCACATACTTCCAGAACAACAACGCGTCGGCAGTTATCCCCACCCCCAAGGTTCATTCGCATTGTTCTGATTTCTTCGTGATGTAGTTTGTGTCTGTTCACCCCATCCCTTTCTTTGCAATATTTATGAGCAACTCTGCGTTGTAAGCTATAGCATACAGAATGGGACTTTAAGAAGCTTTTTAATAAAAAAAACAAATTACACAAACTATTTGTGTAAGAAAACAATAAATTTAAGCTTTATTTAAAACTAATACAAATAATTGTAAACGTTTCGGCTCATGCCTTCATCAGTACAAAGTAAAATAACATAAATAATTACTTACACTTACATATATCTTAAAACATATCAGAGTCTTTGTGATAAAAAATGAAAGGAAAAGAAAAACAAAAACAAACAAAGCTCAACGTGGGAACCTGCTTGAAGGGGTTTTTTTGAGCTGAGAACAGAAGTGACAGCATTCAAGGAAAACGATGGGATGGCTGGTCATGTGCTAAGTAGTCGGAAATGGTTTATGGACTTGGCTTTTCCTTTTGAAATCACACATCAGTTAAAATCACAACATCGGTAAGCTACCCTGATGTGCATCAATTATGTGATATACCATAACGTTGTTTTTTTTTTTTAATTTTTTTTTTCAGATTTTATCATGTCACCGGCAATGATGTTAATTATTATTTCACTTTTTGTATGTAAGTAGTTTTTGTGTATGTATGTACAAGTGTTGGGTTTTTAATGTGTTTTTTTTACATCTTGAGTGAATATTTAAATTATGTCATTGGCTGTAATTTGGAGACTGGAAATACATGTAAGGTAATATAAAGAAAGAATTAGATATTAGTAATGCATTATAGTTAAAGAAATATACCTATAGCAATTTAAGAAAATATACATAAGTACATCAAAATAAGTGAAGAAATTTAAGTATAACGATATAACTATGTCCCATAATCAATGGTTGTAGGGGGTTTCAAATGTTTCCTTTAGAGCTTACTAGGGCCTTGGTAGATCTGGTGGGTACCCCGATTCTCTTCAAGGACAGCAGAGAGCTTTTTTAGCGTTAGTCATTCATTCATCATCATTATTGTGGCATTGCGTGGGCTCGATCCCACGCCCCTCAGCTCGTTAGGCGAGCGCACTATTGACTTAAAATGACTATAGCGATATAGTAAGAGAATAAAAGTAAAACTGTATTAGCAAAGCAATGTAAGTCAAGAATTATACGTAAAACAATATTATTAGACCTATATAAGTAAGTAAAGTCTATTTTAGTAAAGAAATATTAATAACGCAATGAAATCGAAGCAATGGCTTAAATTGCAACACGTGAAGGTTGCCATGCAATAAATAATTGAAATCAATTTTTATTATTATGTCTTCGTTGATCCAGGTGCTCATGCTTTGACGTCGACTGACCTGGAACTTAAAGAAGGAGATTATTATAATTTCACGTGCACACCTAACGTTGAAAAATTTTATGTCACAAAGAAAAAGATACCTACTCTAGCAGCTGAGAGCAGGGAGGGCGGTCAATGCTATTTCTTTGGTAAAAACTTTCAACGCGTTTTTTTTCTATTCAAGTAAACCAATTATCGGGTTTCACATTTTTTCCACTGTCAAAAATCGTCATTCGTAAACATTTTGAGACATAATATAAGGATATTTTGAGTTAATAGGTACCTATATAACTATATATTTCTTGCTATTTATATTCACATAGCTAACAGGTCAAGAGTCAGTGTTGGTTCTCTTGTCGGTGGAGGAACTTTTTTTTTACTTGGCTGTTTTCCGTGACATGACAAAGATTTCCTGCTACAACTCCAAACAAAACTGGAATTTAAAAATTACAGGTAATAAATAATATGTATACTGTGAGTTGCAAAAGGAAATATAACCTAGAATCGTTAAGGCCGCATCGTTATGGCAAGGCTAAATCAAAGGTTGTGAAGCGATGCGCAGCTCACTGGTAGGACTATAATCACTATGTAACAGGCCTGCGTGCTGAGCACATTTCTTCATTAACGCAAATGCTGGGCGAGCTAAGCCAAGCAAATAAAACACCTTAACAGTTTCCACTTGTGATGTTTAGGATCCTACACATCATGTGGCAGGATAAAATCACAAACGTTTAGATGCTCGGGAGAAGCCATATGTTGAGTATGCACTCAATCCTGAGTGAGAGGCGCCTACCAAGGTTAGGCCATGTCTACAGAATGGGCTCGGAGCGCATTGCAAGAGCCCTGCTTTACGTCGAGCTGACAGTTGTCAAGGAAAAGAGGTCTGCTCTAAGTGATCCTTTTTTTATTATAGCTCGCCAGGTGGACCTATCCTCTGCCAGGTCTTCACACTTTTTTGTCAATGGTGGCTGATTTTATGTCTCTTCTGTATATGTCCGTGTATCTGAGACATGGCCGACCAACCGACCTTTTCTCTGTCGATAACTCGTTGGTATGCGACCAGTTCGCATTCTCTTGACGTGTCCAAGCCATCAGAGCCATCTTTGCTTGAGCCAGGACCTCTGTGTTGGGGACTTTCTCTTGGCGTTTGAGGTCTTCGATGCCGCCCAGGCATCTGAGATGGAAGCTATTTAGCCATATTTCATGCCTGGTATAAGTGGTCAACGACTTACCTCCATGGAAGAGCGTGCGCAGTACGCAGGCCTGGTATACCTGCAGGCTAGTCCTTGCTATGAATAGAACCAGACTCTATAGTACAGTTGCGACCTTCCTTATCCCACCACATATCTCATTTTCCATCAAGATGATGCTCCAGATGTTTGATCCCAAATATGTAAAACTGTCAACAAAATCCAGGTTACAATTAGTTGTCAATGGTGATAGTTGTGAGTGAGGCACCATCCAGTGCCTTAATGTTGGTTTTGTATGCTAATGGTCAGGGCAAACTCTTTGCAAAACACGGAGAAGTTGTACACAAGGTTCTGCAGTCCTTCTGATGTTAAGATATTTAGGATTATCAGGCCCCTTACATCACGGTATCCAAGACTTCCTTTTGGTAAGGGGGAAACTGTAATAATTAATGGCTCTAAATATGCAGCAATAAAAGTTAACTCAGGAGTTCCCCAGGGAACTGTTCCAGGTCCCTCACTTTTTAAAATTTATGTCAATGATTTGCCCAACACCATGTCAATAGGATGAAAAGTTATATTATTTTCTGATGATTGTATAATCTATAGAACAATTAAATCAAAACAATAAAGCAAAATTTTACAAAAAGATTTTGATTAATTTATAAAATGGGAAACTACCTGGAGTATGTCTGTCCACACAGAAAAGTGTCAACTAATAAGTGTAACAAAGAAAAAAACCAAAAAAAATCAATATATTTCATTAATTTAAAAAGAACTAACCCAAACTAAAGATGCAAAATACTTAAGAGTCATAATATATGAGCAACTATCATAGAATACCCATGTCAATGAAGTTTTTCACTATAAATCCTTTATTTATGAGACATATAAATATGTTCATTATAATACACATTGCGAAAGAATCCGAAAATAAAAAATGCTAGTTAGATCTAGACTATGTCTCGTAAAACGTGTTTAATATATTGAATTATAGTGCGCACCGACCGCGAATATTTTTTTAAAAAGTAATGTCAATGTAGTTAATGCGCACCTTATTGCGAGACATGAAATGTTGTGGAACATATTACGCACCACAACAATCTATCTCAAAAAAGTAATATGATTTTAAGAGATAAATAAAATTATTTTAAAATTCCCTAATTTAATTAATGTCCATTCGAGCGATCTGAAATTTTGGTACGTCATTTTTATCATTGGTATGAGTCTGCCTGCAAAATTTCCGCTTGCTGGCTTACGAGAAAGTGGGTTAAAATTCGATTGAAAGGCTTTTTAACAAGAAAGCACTCACGGTCGGTCGGTCGGTTGCACGGGCTCAGAGACGCCACAAGTTAATATAAATGATGTTTTAAAATTCGAAAAAAATCTTGTGCCTTATAAAAATGTAATTAACATAGAAAACAACAAAAAAAAATGCTACCTCACCATGATGAGACCTTTACTAAAATATGCATCTTCTGTATTGGGCCAATCCAACAGAAAAAACATTGTTTAAAATATAGAAAAATTCAAAAAAGTGATGCAAGATTAGTTACCGTAGAATAATAAAAACTTACACCAATAACACCATTAGTTAAATCATTAAACCTTGATACACTAGAGGATAGAAGAACAAAGAGTAAATTAGTTATGATACATAAAGCAATTATCAATACTAATTTAGAAATGCAACACAAAGACAACTTAATATAATCCTCAGATAGACATAAATATAAAAACAATTTTCTTATCATGTTTGCAAAAACAAACACATACAAGGTTTCATTCTTCCCGTCCGAAATTCGGGCATGCATTGGGTTGCCTAAAGAAACCAGGAAAGCCAACACTTTATCAACATTTAAAACTGTAATAAGAGTGCAGGACCAAACACAAGTTATAGATAAGTGTAGGATGCAATAATCTTCTGTATAGAAGGAGCGTTAGTAACAGATAAGATACGATTTTTTTAAAAACGGGCCCCTGAAATTCAAGTTTTATACGTAAAACTATAAATTCCTGATTATGACATATTATATCATATCTCCTTATCCCATGTCCTTATTGTTAAAAGACTTCTGATTGCAGTTACGGAGAAATAATGTGGTAATATGTGTTATTGTCGGATTTTTAGAATATTTATTTCAAAATGATTTCGTGATTAGGGAAAAGGTTCCGGGGTGGTGACGAGTATTTTTATCGCTATTTATAAATAGGTTCACATCATTTGCTCATTAGATTATTTATTACGCGGCAATTGAAATTTTTATTTTATTACTTAAGTTACTAGTGCCTCTTAAGAGGAATTTTTTTTAAAAAGGAATTTGAATGTTCATTTATAGAAAAATTAAATAGGTTTAGTTGCTATGGTCACGGAGGGCGTAGATAATTTTTATTCTGATATTTAATCAACCTTAACGCATCGACTTAGCCAATAACGATCTTCTCCTCTCGTTTTGCCACCAGATCTCATGGACATCAATGTGACTTTATTTACTTTGGTGGGCCCATCGAACCTCTTCAACTCAGCCGTGACGGTGGATTTTGGTTATGTCCTCTTTTTCCGATGCTTAGGGCATGGGCCACCAGACACGGATTTCATCATCAGTTCCACCTCCATGGGCAGTGTGGGGTCGTGCGTCCAAATGAACATGTTTCCCACGATAACTGCGCAATGCTCAATGAAGCCCGATCAGTGTGGCGTCCTATTCGACGTCTACTGCCAGGCCATATATGACGTCACTACCAGGAAGACGATTCAAGTTTCCAGTTCAAAGTGTCCGAGCTTAAATCAAGGTAAGCAATTCTCCAGCGCCTTCGTTACAGAGAAAATGAAAAGAAAACCCAACAAAAAAGTTGAGTATTTTTAAATACTTTGAATCAAACCATTGCTAGCTGCTGTGACGATGATAATAAAAAGTAGTGTTCCTTTAAAACCTCCATTTTAATTTGCTTTGCTCCCATATGTAATGATAAGTCATGCAAAATTGGACAGAGATAAATCCTTTGAGTGGTTGATGACAGAGTCATGCTCATTTACTGTAAGCTTTAAAAACATATTGGTAAAAGCGAAGTATGTCGACCATGACGTCACGGTTATTGCGGCTTTCTTACAGCACGTCCTTCAAAGGGCTCTAAAATTAAAATTCTATAGCTATACCTAACCCAAACCCTAAAACCATCAATTTTTCGAAAATTCTAAAGCTATACCTAACCCTAACCCTAAAACTTTGCATTTTTTAGAATCCTTTTAGAATTCATAAAACTTTCTTTTCCAGCAACGGTAGCGTTGTGGCGTCACGGTCGACATACTTCGTTTCAGCCAACATATTTTGTATTCCTTTTGTCTAGGTTAATTTTAATATCAGTTTTAATTCATCTCAATTATTGTATCCTAGTTTTAACATCTTTTACTAGGTTAGTCAAAAACATATTTTTGATCAGTCTCATTTTCGTTTTAAAATCTTAGTTTCATCTGTCTTATCTTCGGTTTGTCTTGCAACTTAGTTTCAGGAATAGCACCAGCTCGAAGTCACTTCATGCACTGATTTACTTGCTATTTAGTTTGTGTATTTTATCTCAATTTAAATTATCTTAATTCATTTTAAAAATGTCTTCACCCTCCCTTTCGTAACTATTACCACTCTTAAACTTGAAACTGTCTGTTAGACTTCAATATCTTAAAAGAAAATTAGTTTTTAAAAAAACGTAAAGTTCTACATGTGATTTCGATATTTCATAATTTCAGGCCTCTAAAGAGAATTTGATATTTTTATTTTTAAAAATAGGCCTACTCATTCTCAGGATATAAATTTTAGAGCTTTAATATTTTAAAAAATGTAGTTGAAACAGAAAATATTAATAAAAGCATTTTTGTCCTTTTTTAAAGAAAAATAAATATAATACTACTTGCACTATATTTAAATTCTTATGTAATATTTTCTTTTTTTTTTTTCTTCTTTTTTTTTCTTTTTTTTTCATGTATACGTTGAATTTATTGGGTGTTTATTTAAAGGGAATTTGGTTTGCTCCGGTGCTTAAGCTTCTTCTGACCCTAGCCAGACTATACTATATAGACTAATAATCTAATTTTCAAGTTTAATCAATTTTAAAGCGTCAAAGAAACGATTCATTTGAACATTCGTCTCTTCTTATTTCGTGCACAGATCTTAAGGACATCAGAGTGGATGCTGTGACATTACTGGGTGAATCGGTCCCTCTACCTTCAACAGTGACGGTGGATGTTGGACGTACCGATTATTTTCTATGCACGGGGCATGGGCCACCGGGAACGCCTGTTAACATCGGCACCAAGAGCTCCATGGTCGACTTGTATTTGTGCGTGAACTTTAACATGTTTTCCACGTTTTATGGGGACTGCTCGATAAGGGCCAAGCAGTGTGGCGTAATATTCGAAGTTTATTGCGAGGCCGGATATGACGTCACTACCAGAAAAACGATTCAATTTTCCAGTTCAAAGTGTCCGAGCTTAAATGAAGGTAAGCAAATCTCCAACGTCACCTTTACGGAGAAAATGAAGAAAACAACAAAAAAGTTAAGTATTTAGCAATGCTTTCCAACAAACCATTGCTAGCTGCTGTGAAGAATATAATAAAAATGTGTGTTCCTTTGAAACCTCCATTTTAATTTGCCCTTACTCCCATATATAATGATAAGTCATGCAAAATTGTACAGAGATAAATCCTTTGAGTGGTTGATGACAGAGCCATTGTCAGTCTTAGTTTTATTTAGTGTTAGTTTTAAAAACGTATTTTATCTTCCTTTTGTCTAGGATTATTTTAAATATCCACTTTAATCGATCTTAAATATTCTATACTAGTTTTAACATCTTTTCTTAGATTAGTCAAAATTATAATTTTGATCTATCTCATTTTAGTTTTAAAACGTTATTTTCATTTGTCTTATCTTCGGTTTGTCTTGCAACTTAGTTTGTGTATTTTTTCTTAATTTAACTTATCTTAATTCTTTTAAAATATATTTATCTTCACCCTCTCTTACGTCGCAATTACCACTCTTAAACTTGATCCTGTCCGATTGATTTCAACAGCTTACAAGAAAATTAGTAAAAGTGTAAAGTTCTACACATAATTTCAATATTTCATTACCTTCAGGCCTGTATAGAGAATTTGATAATTTTGTTAAAAAATATTAACTCTAAGGAGATAAATCTATAAGCTTTGATTTTTTAAAATTTAGTTAAACAGAAAATATTACTATAAGCAGTACATAGCTTTTATTAAAAAACATACATTACTACTTGCACTAAATCTGACTTCTTATGTAACATTTCACTTCTTCTTTTTTTCTTTTTTTAAAGTTATTGTTATCAAATGTATACGTTGAATTTATTGGGTGTTTATTTAAAGGGAACTTGGTTCGTTGCGGTGCTTTAGCTTCTTCTGGCTCTAGCCACTATAGACTAACAATCTCATTTTCAAGTTTAATCAACTTTAAAGCGTCGAAGAAACGATTAATTTTAACAATCGTCTTTTCTTGTTTCTTGAACAGATCTTATGGACATCAGAGTGGATTCTTTTACAATACTGGGTGAATCGCTCCCTCTCCCCTCTATCGTGATGGTGGATGTTGGACGTACACTCGATTTCCTTTGCACGGGGCATGGGCCACCGGGAACAATTTTTACCATTAGCACCAACAACTCCATCGCCGGCGTGCTGTTGTGCGGGAACTTGGACATGTTTCCTATAACTAATGTGGACTGCTTGATGAGCGTCAATCGGTGTGGCGTATCATTCGAAGTCTACTGCCAGGCCGGATATGACGTCACTACCAGGAAGACTATTAAAGTTTCCAGTTCAAAGTGTCCGAGCTTAAATCAACGTAAGCAATTCTCATGCTCCTTTTTTACGGAGAAAATGAATAGAAAAAAAAAGTTAGTATTTCTAAATGCTTTGAATCAAACCATCGCGAGATGCAGTGACGATAATAATAAAATTTTGCATTCCTTTAAAACCATCATTTTATGTTGCCCTTTAACCATTATGTAATGATTAATCATGTAAAAATTGACAGCTATAATTCCATTGAATGGTTGATGAGAAACTCATTCGCAATTTTTTAGCGCATTTTCGAGAAGTCGAATGCGCTATTGCACCCGTTTTGTCCGTCCGTCCGTCATCACCCTTGATCTCAGCATCCATAGGTCCTAGACCCATGAGGTATATATGTTTTTTGTATGTCCTGACCTGCCATTTGTGCATCAACACTCAGTTACTCGATCCGTTAAAAAAACCCGTTAAAACTACCAAAAAATATTTCGAATCGAGAGGTAACACTAGCGCAGGGAACGGCCGCCATTGCCGGAAGTCGAATGCATGATGCTTTAGGCATTGAAGAGTGGTGCGAAAGGGTGCAAAAGAATTAGTTGTTTTTTTTTAGTTGACGTCATTAGAATATGTGTAAAAGTTTAGAGAGTTTTACGTCATCATTTGTGGTGACTTGTAGTTAGATTAAAGAGAAAATAATTTTTTTTAAAATGTAAAGAAATGACTTTTAAATTAAAAAAATGTCAGGTATATTCATTACACAAGAAAATTCATAAAAATATGTCTAAAATCTAAACACAATTACTGATAACTACATAATTCTGATATCTAACATAAGTACTGATACATAATACGAAAATGCGCTAACACGTCCTGAATTCAAATAGGGACCAGGCTTAACATGATTTTTTTTATCAAGTGGTGGCTTTAAAAACATATTTTATCTTCCTTTTGTATAGAATAACTGTAAATACACGTTTTATTTCATCTTAATTGTTCTATATAAGTTTTAACATCTTTCATTTCTTAGGTTAGTCAAAAACATATTATTGATCTAACTCATTGTAGTTTTTAAACCTTGTCTTCATCTTTCTTATCTTCGCTCTGTCTTGCAACTTTGTTTTGTGTATTTTTTTCTTAATTTAACTTATCTTATTTCATTTTAAATATATTTATCTTCACCCTCTCTTACATCGCTATTACCACTCTTAAACTTGATCCTGTCCGATTGACTTCAACAGCTTAAAAGAAAACTAGTAAAAACGTAACGTTCTACACGTAATTTCAATATTTCATTATCTTCAGACCTGTATAGAGAATTTGAGAATTTTGTTAAAAAATACTCACTCTAAGGATATAACTTTTTTAGCTTTGATAATTCAAAAATGTACTTTAAACAGAAAATATTACTATAAGCATTATTGACCTTTTATTTTTAAAAAAATACATTATTGCTTGCACTAAATCTTACTTCTTATGTAGATCTAATATTTCCTTTTTTTTTCTTTCTCTCTTTTTTAAAAAATATATTTTTTAATGTATACGTTGAATTTATTGGGCGTTTATTTAAAGGGAACTTGGTTCGTTGCGGTGCTTTACCTTCTTCTGGCTCTAGCCACTATAGACTAACAACATGATTTTCATGTTTAATCAACTTTAAAGAGTCGAGGAAACGATTCATTGCAACAATTGTCTCTTCTTGTTTCATGAACAGATCTTATGGAAATCGGAGTGGATTCTTTCACAATACTGGGTGAATCGGTCCCTCTTCCCCATATCGTGACTGTGGATGTTGGACGTACCCTTGAGTTCCTATGCATAGGGCATGGGCCACAGGGAATGACCTTTAATATCGTCACCAACAGCTCCATGGTCAGCATGCTGTCGTGCGCGCGCTTGACCAGGGTTCCCGCGATTAATATGGACTGCTTGATGATTGTAAATCAGTGTGGCGTGTTATTTGAAGTCTACTGCCAGGCCGGATATGACGTCACTACCAGGAAGACTATTCAAGTTTTCAGTTCAAAGTGCCCGAGCTTAAATCAAGGTAAGCAATGCTCCGGCATCTCCTGTGCGGAGAAAATGAAGTAAATCAACCCATAAAAAAGTTAAATATTTACAATTGCTTTGAATCAAACCATCTCTAGCCGCAGTGACAATAAAATAATACAATTTTGTGTTCCTTTTAAACCTCCATTTTTTGCCCTTGCACCCTTATGTAATGGTAAGTCATGCAAATTTGACAGAGATAAATCCTTTGAGTGGTTGATACAGACTCATTCTCAATCTTATTTTTATTTTGTGTTAGCTTTAAAAAAACTTTTTTTTTTTTTTTTTTTTTTTTTTTTTTTTTGCTAGGTTACATGGAAATAACCATTTTTATTCACCTTAATTGTTCTATACTAGTCTTAACATCTTTTTGTTTCTTAGGTTTGTCAAAAAATATTCTTGATCTATCTCATTTCAGTTTCTTAAAACCTTATTTTCATCTGTCTACTTAGTTTTGTGTATTTTATCTTAATTAAACTTACCTTAGTGCAATTAGGATATATCTGTCTTTACCCTCTCTAACGTCACTCTTAAACTTGATCCTGTCCGATTGACTTCAACATCTTAACATAATAAAAATAGTAAAAACGTAAATTTCTACAAGTTATTTCAATATTTCATTATCTTCAGGCCTGAATGGAGAATTTGAGAATTTTGTTAAAAAAATACTCACTATAAGGATATAAAATTTTTAGCTTTGATCTTTAAAAAATGTAGTTTAAACAGAAAATTTTACTATAAGCATTACTGCCCTTTAATATAAAAAAATACATTACTACTTGCACTAAATCTGACTTCTTTTGTAACATTTCCTTTTTTCTTTTTTTTTAAATATAATTTTTAATGTATACGTTGAATATTTTGGGTTTTTATTTAAAGGGAACTTGGTTTGTTCCGGTGCTTTAGCTTCTTCTGGCTCTAGCCACTATAGACTAACAATCTCATTTTCAAGTTTAATCAATTTTAAAGCGTCGAAGAAACGATTAATTTTAACAATCGTCTTTTCTTGTTTCTTGAACAGATCTTATGGACATCAGAGTGGATTCTTTTACAATACTGGGTTAATCAATCCCTCTCCCCTCTATCGTGATGGTGGATGTTGGACGTACCCTCGATTTCCTTTGCACGGGGCATGGGCCACCGGGAACAATTTTTACCATTAGCACCAACAACTCCATGGTCAGCGTGATGTTGTGCGGGGTCTTGGATATGTTCCCCGCGATTAATATGGACTGTTTGATGAACATCAATCAGTGTGGCGTATCATTCGAAGTCTACTGCCAGGCCGGATATGACGTCACTACCAGGAAGACTATTAAAGTTTCCAGTTCAAAGTGTCCGAGCTTAAATCAAAGTAAGCTATTCCCAAGCTCCTCCTTTACGGACAAAAAGAGGAAAGCAACAACAATTTTTTTTAGAAAGGCTTTGAATCAAACCATTGCTAGCTGCTGTGACGATGATAATAAAAAGTTGTGTTCCTTTAAAACCTCCATTTTAATTTGCTTTGCTCCCATACGTAATGATAAGTCATGCAAAATTGTACAGAGATAAATCGTTTGAGTGGTTGATGGCAGACTTATTGTCTATCTTATTTTTTTTTATTGGTTGCTTTAAAGCGTATTTGATCTTCCTTTTATTTTTCTAGATTAATTTTAAATATCCGATTTCAATCGTCTTAATTGTTCTATACTAGTTTTAACATCTTTTCTTTTCTTAGGTTAGTCAAAATTATAATTTTGATCTATCTCATTTTAGTTTTAAAGCATTATTTTCATCTGTCTTATCTTCGGTTTGTCTTGCAACTTAGTTTTGTATATTTAATCTTAATTTAACTTATCTTAATTAATTTAAAATATATCTTCACCCTCCGTTTCGTCGCTATTACCACTCTTAAACTTGATCTTGTCCGATTGACTTCAACAGCTTAAAAGAAAATTAGTAAAAACATAAAGTTCAACACGCAATTTCAATATTTCATTATTTTCAAGAATTTGATAATTTTGTTAAAAAATTCTCACTCTAAGGATATAAATTGTTTAGCTTTGATATTTCAAAAATGTACTTTAAACAGAAAATATTACTAGACTATAAGCATTACAGCCCTTTTGCCAAAGAATATATTGCTACTTGCACTAAATCTGACTTCTAATGTCATATTTACTTTTTCTTTTTTTTAATTTATATTTTTAATACATACGTTAATTTTATTTTTTTTTAAGGGAACATGGTTTGGTTGGTGGATTAGCTTCATCTGACTTTAGACACTATAGAAAAACAAACTTATTTTAAAGTTAGATCGACTTTAGACTTTGAGTTAACAATTCACTTGCATACTTGTCTCTTCTTGTTTCGTGAACAGATGTTATTAACATCAGAGTGGATGCTTTTACATTACTGGGTGAATCGGTCCCTCTCCCCTCTATCGTGACGGTGGATGTTGGACGTACCCTTGAGTTTCAATGCACAGGGTATGGTCCACCGGGCACGACTTTTACCATCATGACAAACACCTCCATGGCTCACAAGTCGACTTCAATTCAAGTCAAAGAGGGGGAAACGGCTGTTAATGTGAGCCACGTGACGAGGGTCGAGCAATCTGGCATCTTGTTCGAAGTCAGCTGTCAGGTCCTGAATGACGTCACTACCAAAAAGACGATTCTGGTTTCCTGTCCAGTTACTCGTAATGAATTTTTAGCTATTGTTATGATAATTAAATTCAAGGGAAACATTCATATAAAACACAACCAAAAATAATTTTTTAAATGAAAATAGACAATTCTGCTATCTCCCCTCCCCATCAGAAGTCTAGTTAAAATAAGACAATCTTTGAGGGACGGTGTTTACTGAGAGGTAAAGTTATCAATACTAATCTGAATATTGTAGGCCGGTTGTAATTTTTCAACAAATTTTATGTATCTCATCTTAGGTTCGTTTAGTTTTAAAAACAATTTCTTCGACGATTTTTGTTTTCTTGTTTTTAAACATATTTGTACATCTTATATCTTACCTTAGGTGAGTTTTAAAAAGAAGTATTTGTAAGTATATACCTTAATTTAGTTTTAAAAAGCTTAATTTTTTTTTATAATAAATGTTCTATGAGACTAACTTATCTTAATTCATTTATCAATCTATCTACAGTCACAACTCATTACACTACTGCTCCCAAGTTAAAACCTGATCATATCGGAGGCTCGACTGACCTCAACTTCTTTACGACCAAAGGTAGAGAAGGTAAGTGAATCACTTTGGGGTGAATGCGTGGTTAAAAACAGCAATATACATGAATTAATAATGTGTTACTGAGCGTCCAAAAAAGAAATCACACGATTTTGTATGAATTTTTACTTCCCAGTAACGCATAGTCACAAAAACGTAGAACCCTGCTTCCTTCAAAAATAACGTCACAAAGCTTTGTCTTACCCCCATCCCCATAGTAAGCTATATTTTTTTATTTGAAAAAAGTCATGTTTCAAATAATATGTTTTGTAATCTCAGTATGTTTTTAGGGTTGAGTTTTAAATTCTACTATCGTTATTTGTGTCAAGAAATGTAAACGGTAATAAAATAAATAGTAAGAAATTAATTATTTTCTTTTTTTATTATTTTATTTAATGTATTTGTTTATTTAAAGGGAACTTGGTTTGTTCCGGTGCTTTAGGTTCTTCTTGGTCTAGCCACTTTAGAAAAACAACCTCATTTTGAAGTTAGATCAACTTTAGACGTTGAGTGAACAATTTATTTGAACACTCGTCTCTTCTTGTTTCATGAACAGATCTGAAGAACATCAGAGTGGATGCATTTACATTACTGGGTGAATCGGTCCCTCTCCCCTCTATAGTGACGGTGGATGTTGGACGTACGCTCCAGTTCCAATGCACGGGGCATGGGCCACCTAGTACGACTTTTACCATCAGCACCAACATCCCCATGGCTGCCAAGTCGCCTTTAGTTCAAGTCAAAGAGAGGGAAATGGCTGTTAATGTGAGTTACGTGACTAGGGTCCATCAATGTGGCGCTTGTACGAAGTCGTCTGTCAGGCCCTGGATGACGTCACTACCAAGAAGACAATTCTAGTTTCCTGTCCAACCAAATGTAAGTTGCTAGTGATGAATTGATCGCTATTGTTATGATGATTAAATCCAAGGGAAAGTTTATATAAAACACAAACTATATTTTTTTAATTAATGAAAACACACAATACTGCCACCCCCTCCCAACCCTCTCAATTGTCATCTTAAAATATGACAATCTTTGAGGGACAGTGTTTACTGAAAGGCAAAGTTATAAATTCTAATCTGAATAATGTAAGCCGGTTGTAATTTCTCAACACATTTATGTATCTCATCTTGTAAGGTTAGTTTGGTTTTAGAAACATTCTGTATCTTTTCTAAGATTTTTGTTTTATTTTGTTTTGAAACATATTTGTATATCTTACCTTAGGTGAGTTTTGAATAGAAGTATTTGTAAGTATATACCTTAATTTAGTTTTAAAAAGCATATTTTTTTTAATAATAAATGTTCTATGAGACTAACTTATCTTAATTCATTTATCAATCTATCTACAGTCACAACTCATTACACTACTGCTCCCAAGTTAAAACCTGATCATATCGGAGGCTCGACTGACCCCAACTTCTTTACGACCAAAGGTACAGAAGGTAAGGGAATCACTGTGGGTGAATGCGTGGTTGAAAACATCAATGTACATGAATGAGAAAAACGTTAGAGACCGTCCATTAATGAAATCACATGATTTTGGATGAATTTTTCACTCCCCCGTCACACATAGTCACAAAAACGTAGAGCCCTGCCCCTTCAAACATGACGTCACAAAGCTTTGTCTTTCTCCCATCCCCATAATAAGCTATACTTTTTATTGGAGAAAAAGCATGTTTCAAATAACATGTTTTGTAATTTCAGTATGTTTTTAGTGTGGGTTTAAATTCTACTATCGTTACTTGTGTCATGCTACGTAAAACGTCATAAAATAAATAATAAGAAATTATTTTTTTAAGTGGAACTATTATTGAAAATTGAGAGTTTTTCTGTGACGTCCATTTCTCGATGTACAACAAATAGCCAAATATATTCATTAATATTTCCACCAGTATGTTGTTACACGGAACTGAGTTAAACTGTGATAAAACTTTCAATTAATACAGAAGCATAACAGATGTTTTGTGTTGACTAAACAGTAACTTTAAAGCTTGATGGGAAGGATTAAATTATTGATCATACTTTGTGTTGGTGAAAGGAATTAGTGAAAATTATTTCGAGAAAGCCTTTCATACACCAATGTATTTTGTTATCATCTTTGTTGTTAATTAGTAGCTTTTCTGTTGTTAGTGGTGTCTTTTTTTCTTTATATCCATTATATTAACTTCAACCTCTTGTTGTTCTGTCTGTCGTAATCTCTTGGTCCTGCGAAATAACGAAAGTAAAAAAGTACTACTTTCCATGATCCTATTTAGAATATTTTGCACATACACTTGAGTTACCTATCAATGCATTGCATCAAAGCTTCAGGTCGATGGAATGTACAGTAATTAATAATTGAATTTTTAGTTTATCTCTATATAGCATTGTAGCTTTACTTTACCTCCACGGGTCATTGGACTTTACCTCCAGCCCTCTATGTCACAGGGTTCTGTCACGGTCTGTCGCGCGATGCGTATTATATTGAAAGTTATCAATACTTTTAGTTAACTTTCAAATGTAAGGGATTTATAACCAAAAGCTGATGTTTACGGCTTGCTTTTATTTTAATAATTAATGTTCCCTCTCAAAATGTCAGGCTCAAGCTCAACATCTGCTAACAACACATCAACAATCATTTGGTCAATACTGCCGAGTGGAGCAATCTTGGTTTTTGGTGCAATCAGCGTTTTCCTGGCTTGCATAGTAGGGTTCCGCAAAAGGCGACTTGCCAGGAATGCAGCAGGTCAGGGCTCTGAAACAACCACCACTACCTCTACGACGTCACTCAATAAGCCGCCGCCCAAAGTCAACATGTCTTACACCAACGCTTCCCTGGAGCCACCGTATTTGGCATCTGCAGTGTCCGGACATGGGTCACTTCCTCCAAGATATTCCGTGGTTGTGAGGGACGCTGGGGAGTGAAAGATTACCTCCGCAGGTAAATATATCTGTTAGGCAAGTTGAAATTAGCGGTAAATGTTTGTAACCATGTCTGTTAGAATAGGAGGACACATTTTTTAACCTTTTATTTTCTTAATTAAGAGAACGTCATTCAATTGAAAATTATTCATATCTCATGTATTTGTATTATAAATTTCAAATTATATTTAAATTTAACACAATTTTCAATGAACTCCCAAACGAAATCGAACAGTATTAAGTTAACCATAAGAGAATGCGAAACAACAAACTTTATTTTTATATGCTGCTAGAGGAAAGCTACACATTAAGAATTTATGTCAAAATGATACTATTTTCAAAAACAAAAAATTCCTATTACGAAAATTGTCTACACCCTATTTATAGGTTTGATGATTGGCAGGCCAGAGATTTACTTTATCTTTTTTCTCTAAATATTAAAGATTATTTCCTGAATTTTGAAGTCGAAAAATTGAATGTTTTGATAGCTTTTTAAACAAATATTTTAGTTTGTCTTTTTCCTTACTAACTTTGCATATCTGCGTAGATAATAAATCTTAAAATAATTTCTAACGTTTTAAAAATAAAAATTTTAATTATAAAATGCCCATTATCTAAGCCACTGTATTTTGTGTTTCATTAACAGCATCTCTCTTCGATCGACCACCGTTGTGTCAGTCCCTGTTTAATCAACAAACAACTCAAAAATGAAAAGTAGTGAACAGACTTTTTACCAGCATTGAAAGTATCGATCCAGATCCTACTCGTGACTTTATAGATTATTTGTTTTTGTTTTGTTTCAATTATTTACTAGACTGCAATTCAGGATATCCTTAGTAAAAATCAAATAATCTACTTAGTACATTTTCGTAACATAAATTAAGCTCTCAGTTGATATATTAAATGTTACCTCGCGAATTTTTTTAAAATGTCCATACCAAAAAGACATTAAAATAACTTGTCAAACAAATCTTTCCCTGATAGGAACATTTTCTCCAGCACGGTCCCATACACCAGTGGGATAACTTACTCAATTTTAATCCTGACTGCACAACGTATTCAATTTTATGCAATCTTCAAAAATAACGACTTGTATATTAATCATGAGCGAAACGTTGTAACCGAATAAAAATGCAACATTTTTACTAGTTTAACTGAACCAAATTTAATAAGTCATGAGATAATGATAACAAATTTTTTTTCGCGTCCCCAATACATATTTTGAAAATGTTATATCATTTTTAATTTCTATGAAATCTCATTATTTTTATGTTAACTTTTTTTTTTCTTCCCTCATAAAATAAAAAGGCCAAAAACAGTATTTTGTGATTATTTTTTTTTTTTTGGGGGGGGGGGGAATTTAAAAAAAACTAATGTTTAAACATAATAACCTACAAATTTTACACTTACGTTTTAAAACATGTGAATCTTAGCTTATCAAAATCTGCTAAACCTAATCTTGGTATTTAATATTTTGGAAGACCGTTATAACTCTATATATAATACAAGTGAAGGCTGTCTCACCATCTAGGACCTCAACTTGGGCAAAGGCTCGTAAACCTCTGGGATCTGGGCTTTTGCTCCAAGCGGGATCTCCAAGAAATTGTAAATTTAACAAAACGATTTCTTTTGAAGGGTACAATGAGCCTTCCTCCCCACTCCCCTAAGCCGCCTCCCTACTACCCCAAGCCACCTCCCCACTCCCAACCCGCCTCCATACACCCCAAACCTCACCCCTACTCCCACAAACCCTCCTTGCTCATTCTCGACTGTGTGTGTTACTGGCCACGATGTCTTGCCATAATTACGGTCAACTGCTTAGACTCTCTGAAGGTTCGATAAAAGTTATTTCTTTATCTGCTCAAATTCTGACTTGGTGCAATTGAACGAGAAATAATAATGCATTTGCCGGATTGAATTTTAAAATTGTATACATAATATGCATTTATAATTGATATAATAGTCTTTTATAGTTTTAAAATTTAGCAACAATGATTTTTATGAATGATTCAAATGATGTGTACATGTCAGATGTGTATTTATAGATTAAATACTCGTATTTTTAAACCTTTTTTAACATCGCATATACAACAATAAAACATCTTACACAAATTCGTTTCAGTATTTCTTTATTTTAATTACACTTGTATAATTATCCCCGAAAAATTTAGGAGGTCATTGACTTTGATTGGCAAACATGGGTCCGTACTGGTTAAAGAGTACAGAAGACATTTAGGATTATTTGAAATATCAAGGTTTGATTAATTGGATTACAAATTGTATTCCTATTTTACTACCTCAAATAGTACATAGTGACGTGGTGGATGTCAAACCCCCTACATAGGTTTTGTTAATAATTTTTTTATAAACTCCAGCTCATCAAAATTGCCCTAAATTAGTTTTGTCAAAAATACTATATAATAAAAGGCAATTTTCTGTCCGGTCATCGTTTGCGATTGGTCCCTCAAATTCTTACAGACTTCTACAGCCAATCAGAAAAAATAAATCTCATTTACATTTTGATCAAGTTTATGCGTTTGTTCAAAACGAGTTATTTTTGGTGCTATTTTTTGTTCAACTTTTTATTTTGAGCGCTGCGCTGTGGGATCTATAGTAAAAGATTGTTACTTATATTTTAGACTGTACACAGTCTTGTTAACCTTGATAGCGTGATAGATAAACAATGTGTTTCGACACTGATGTCAAAACAAGGATCGTAAAGGCAAGAGCAGCCATAAAACAACTCAGGAATGTTTGGGTCTCCAGAAACCTAAATAGAAAGTTAAGATTAAGAGGAAGGATGTTTATCACTATAGTGAATACTGTGCTTCTATATGGGGCCGAGACGTGAAGAACAACGGTTATAAACCTGAACAGAATCCAGTCCTTTATTAACAATTGTCTAAGTTGGATTCTCAGAATACTGGCCGGGCAAATTTAGCAACCGGGAACCGTGGCAGCTGACAATGCTGAAGCCGGTTTAGGAAGATATTCTCCAGAAGCGATGGAGGTAGATTGGTCTTACACTAAGAAAACCTGCCTCAAACACAAGGTAAGCCCTGAAATGGATCAATGTTAAGCGAAAAAATGCTTTTCAAGAAACACTGGCGCCGAGAATTGCAGGCAGACATCAAGAGCATTGGACATGACTGTAAGACCCTGGAGAAGCTGGCCAGGGATAAGGATGGCTGAAGTTCTCTCGTAGGTGGCCTATGCCCTAGTAGGATTTGCGGAAGCCGTTAATGACCGGTGGATGCCTCTCTTAGACGAGAGGCTAAACAACAACCCCCCTTTGTAAACTCATAGCATCGCCAAACCCCAAGACCCCTCCCCCCGACAATCCATCGAGCATTTGATTTCTTCACGACCCACCCTGTTGCACCCTTAGTAAGATCTCATCAGAATAATAAGTAACCTGTGCATCGCCTATGAAAAATAAGTGTGCATTCTCTGTGCATCCTCTATGAAATAAATTTTTGTATTCTCTATGCTTTCCCCGTGAAACGTGTATGTTAATTGCGCCTGTTTATGACCTGATTAGACCAAACCGATCCAATGTTCGGTCCGTATCCTTAACTTGAACCTGCAACCAACAACAAAATCGTTGTCCGGAACACGGGCAATGTCCCCATAAAAAGACACGTGACCTAGATATCCACTGATGCAATATCTGTAAGGGGTAGTTGTTAATATTGTATAATGTTAATGTTAGCAGTAAGTATGAGACGGCAGTGTGTATAGGGCCAAAACTTTTTGGCTGGTTCAGTTATTCTTAAAAGCACTGTTGATACTTTTCTTTGTTTTCAAGTAATATGGATCTATCTGTTTTAGTGGTGTAAAATAGAGTTAACAGTATTCCCATGTGTGGTCTTATTCCACAATTCCTTTGGCGCGATATGAGGACACCATTGAAAAAAGGTTTACTGGTTTACAATTAACCATTAGGTCTTTGTATTGAAAGTCTCAATTCGTTTCAATTAAAGTTAAAGAAGATTAAATTTAAAGACAAGTAAATTTAAATATCACGAATAAGCGTCTCATCAAAATGTTATGAATAATGACTTGATCTAATGCACGCACAATCTATTAGTTGAAGGCAAATCGAAATGTGACGATATAACTATTCAATGGGCAACATTATTTAACGTCACCGTGATTTAAAAACTAATTTAAACTATTTATATCTTTGCCATGTCTCTTTATCGAGTCAAAATAAAACATGATTTCAAACCTTAAGTGGTAATAATTTTGTGTACGTTTTAAATGAGACCTCAATTTATCTGAAATATGGCTAAAGTTTTTTCTTTCTTCTTTTTTTTTTTTAACAAAAAAAGTTTATGATTGGTATCTGTAAGACTTGTAAGAGACGTGTTGTTGTGTTAACATTGTATGTATAAGCGAGACGACTGAGTATGAAACAAGTAGTTTGTGTTGTGAGTTGCGGTCGTGCGTGGTCGTCAACTGAGAGGATTTGTGGGTATAAAGGTAAGGTTGAGTTGATTCAAGAAGTTGTTACACAGACCACATGCTGTTGAAGTATTGTTTCTTGAATCAAGTACTTATCTTATCTTCTTATCTTATCTATTACAGACGCTCGTTCTATACAGAACATTATTGCGTTCTACTTTTGTCTATGGTTTGTGTTTAGTCCAGCATTCTTATTAGAGTTTTAATGACGATAAGTTGTTGGCTTTCCTGGTTTCTTCAGGCAACCCAAACCAAGCCCGAATTCCGCATGGAAAGAAAGAAAATGTGTATGTGTTTGTTCTTGCATACGGAATACGAAAGGTGTTTTTATTATTTTATTGGCGAAAAAAGCGTGTATTTAGTAATGTCATGTAGGAAAACAGTTGAGAAGAAAATTATATTATTCATAAGTTTAGTTTACTGTGTTTTTGGCAGTTTCAAAATTCGGAATTTGATATAATTTTCTTAAACCAGCTAATCTACCAAATTAGTGTAATTAAATTCAATATAATTTACATGAAATTGTCACATACCTAAGATTATTGCGTTCTACGTTTATCTATGGTTTGTGTTTAGTCCAGCATTCTTATTAGAGTTTTAATGATAGTAAAGTGTTGGCTTTCCTGGTTTCTTCAGGCAAACCAAACCAAGCCCGAATTCCGAACGGGAAGAAAGAAAACGTGTATGTGTTTGTTCTTGCATACGGAATAAGAAAGGTGTTTTTATCTTTATGTCTATCTGATGGTTGTACATGTCTTATGATTTCTTTGTGTTGTATTTCTAAATTAGAATTAATTGCTTGATGTATAATTACTAATTTACTCTTGGTTCTTCTATCCTCTAGTGTTTCAGGGTTTAATGATTTAACTAATGGTGATACCCTTGTCAGTTTTGAATATTCTCCAGTAATGAATCTTGTAGCTTTTTTTTAAATTTGTACTATAGTACATTAATTGTTCTCTTGGTGGATGGGTCCCGTACAGAAGATGCATGTTCAGTATAGGTCTCACCAGGGTGATGTAGCAATAGCATTTTAGTTGTTTGTTTTGTTTGTTTTGTTTGTTTGTTTGTTTGTTTGTTTGTTTTTTGTTTTTTAATTAATTTTTATAAAACCAAAGGCTACTCACAGAGAAACTACTTAAAGGATGCTGCAGCTTTTGAAAAAATATGTGTGGATACCTTATAATTTTTTAACAGAACAAGAGAGTAAATTATTGGCGATAAATGCGAGTATTTAGCAATGTTATGTAGGAAAACAGTTGAGAAGAAAGTTCTATTAATCATAAATTTAGTTTACTGTGTGGTTTTGGCCGTTTCAAAATTCGGAATTTGATATAATTTTCTAAAATCAGCTAATCTACCAAACTAGAGTAATCAAATTCAATGTATCTTACACGAAATTGTCAGCGTGGACTATTTTGCGTTATAGGTAAAAAAAAAAAAAAATTGATTTAATGAACTTAGTGAATATGACTTATTCAATACAGTATACCACCATGAATTAGAAAAATAGTTGAAACTTTCATAACTTTTGTGAGTTGTGAGAGAAGCTTGATAGAGATCAATAGTGAATCCTCCAAGTTTGACTAAGCTATAATAATTTGGCTGTTGAATATCGCATTGTTGATAATAATGATACATCAAATAATGATACATAAGAAGAAAAATAAATTCAATTCAAATTATTTCAAAACCAGAAAAGAAAGATATATTTCTGACATAAAAAATTATTTTTTTCCTTATCGTTACATAAAAAAAATATCTCTAGAACATCAGCATACTTTTACATTTGCCATTTGTTCGTTGATAGGTTTTCTGATACTTATTAATAAGCTTTAGAGAGATTATACATATGGTGCACAATCGCAAATGTGGTATAGAATCTATGTGTTAGCGTGGGATCTTTGTGAGAATGGCATCTGCTGGATTTCTCTTATCATGAAATCTGTGTGGCAATGGGAAAGACGTGAGTGTATCTGTGCATATCCTGTCTGTTTTGACATCAGTTTTGGTATCTGGGATTGACTAAACAAACGTTGAGAGAAGAGGCATCGTTCAGAGATTAACAATACTTATCATTTTTATTTGTATGAATTTTTTTTTACTTCAGATTTTATCATGTCGCTGGCGATGTCGTCAATTATTTTCTTCCTTACTATACGTAAGTGGTGCGTGTATATATGTAACGTATGTGTTTGTAATAGTGTTGGTTTTCAAATGTTTTTTTTTTTCTTGGGTGTTTTATTCAATTATTCAACGGGCTATGATTTGGAGGGGGGAAGCATGTAAGGCTAAATAAGTAAAAAGATATTAGTAATGCATTATAGCAGAAGAAATGTATGTAAATTTTAAATTATACGTAAGTAAAGCAATATCGGCAAAGCAATCTAAACAAAAACAAAGAAGTATAAGTAAAACAATAAAAGTAAAGCATTGTATGTAAAGCAATTTCAGTAAAGCAATACATTATAAGTAGGGCTGCGGAAATTACCGATTAATTTCTCGATTAATCGGTAAATTATTTTATCGATTAAATTTTTTTTAATCGATAAAATAGTTCTTAAAATGCATTTTTTTAAAAATAAATAATTAATAATAGCTTTTATTTTATCATTATTTATTTACGTACAAACTTCTCCGTTAAGGAATTATGAAAGTGTATACTTGAAAATGACCTGTTTTATAAGGGCAATGTTATTTTTTAAAAAAAACATAATTTTTAAATATGTAACAATAACAAATTTAAATTCAATGTCATTATATTGAACTAGTTTCTACTTATTTTTAAATATATCCTCTAACAATAGTACGTGTTTTTAATTTAATTTAATTAAATACTTAGGTTATGGGCATTTTAGAAAATGGAATAAAAGGGCACGAAATATGAAGTAAAACGAAATTGTGAAAAAAGAGATTATGAGGTCTTTAAAAAAATCATAGCTTTCGAACCACTTGGGATAAAAAGATGATCTTTATGTTTTTAATAATCATCAAACAATTTTTATACAGCTGTATTACTTTTATTATATTTATAAAATTAATATGAAATTTTCATTCAAGTGCCTCAACTTTAATACGTTATTTAACTTGTTTTCAGTGCTAACTGTTTTAAAAATAACATACGGTCAATATCAATCGCCCGTTTTTATTACTTCCCTTGAAATTTTCAGTTTAATGACGTCATACATCTTTATTTTCAGCTTAACAAAATTATCGATTAATTATAAGTAAACCAATATATGTAAAGAAATATAATTAAAACCTTTTTGGAAAAACAATATAAATAACGCAATGTAAACAAATCAATGGTTTGAATTGCAACGCGTGAAGGTTGTTATGCAACCACTAAATCATTTTAAGCATTGTCTTACATTATGTCTCGTTGCTCCAGGTGTTTGTCCAGTAACGTCTGACCTTGTGCTTAAAGAAGGGGATTATTATAATTTCACATGCAATTCTGACTCAGATAGGTGGTATGTTACCACTAACAACATACCTACGCTACTAGCTGCGTGCAACTGGTACGGTAATTGCTTTTCTTTCGGTAAGAACTTTCAACGCGTTTTTCTTTATTTATTTCTTTTGAATAAAACCAGTTATCGGTTATCAATCATTTTTCTACGGGTGGCATTGGATCAGAGGCTTGTGTGTGTCGATTAATCAATACGTATTTATAGTACATTAGATTCGTCCAATAACGAGATGACCTCTTCCCAGAACTGCCAGTCAAATTTTTTAAATGACCCGATTTTAAACGCAAGTGAGGTAATGTTATGTTTTGGTCTCCCTTTTCTCAAGTCACGAGATTACGCATACCGCGAGAAAATGAGAACTTTATTGGTAGAGAAACTATCTCGGATGGTGGCATCAGTAACTGAATTAAACTATAGTAAAAAAAAATTAAGTTGTTTGGTTTTTAAAGTTTATTAATGGCAAAAATAAAGTTCACATTAGTTAAAAACTTTGGGGCTAATGATAGTTGCTACAATTAGAAATAAAGATAACTAGCTACTAATACGAATGCTAAACAAAACATTTACTTATAAGAGCCTTTTTTTTTTTTAATATTTAAAAAAAACTTAAAACATTAAAATATTTTTTTAAATTTTGATAGTTGCATAAATATATTAATTTGTTGCTATTTCATTTATATTCACATAGATGACATAGCCGGGGTAACAGTTGGTTCTCTTTTCAACGGAGGAACTTTTTTTTACTTGGCTGTTTTCGGTAACATGACAAAGATTTCTTGCTCCAAACAATACTGGAATTTGATCATTACAGGTATTATTTGGTATACAATTAAAGTACACTTTGAAAAAACGAAAGAGTGTCTGCTGAATGTAATGGCAGATTAAGCCATTAGATGCCATAAATAATTGCTTATCGAATTACATGTCATGGTAATTGTCGAGCTGAGAATCCCTGAGTGCGTGGCACTGAGGTGTGAGAACAGTAAGAGAAGTGTTAAGATGTGGTTAAAGATGGGATAGTGTGAAAGCTGAGGTCAGTGGAAGTTAGCATCATGGGCCCTTCAGTGAGGAGTCTTCTTGGATAAGTTTGTTAGCGGAATTATCGCACTGATGGCCTTATGTTGTTCAGGTTTCAGGTTAATAAACTATTATATAAAGATAATTTATAGTGAATATTGTTTGTTAAGGGAATGATTGTGTACTCGTTCATCAACCCTTTAGACAACGATGCCACTCAAAACAACTAAATGTGACAGTAATCTCAAGTGAAACTTTTGTTTAATGTGGCGACTGAAATACATTATAGACTTAAAGTGTCTGTATTTTTTTTAAAATGAAAATATGCAATGAATGATCACATAATGTTTCCGTAAAAAGGAAATGATATTATACACAACCAAATACATAAACCAATAAATTAACCGACATAAATGGCGTTAAAAAACTAGCGCAAATCTCAATTTAAATCTATTTTATAATATAAATTATAAAATACTTTCTCAGAAAAATGAAAGAGAAAAGTCGACGGGATAAAAGCATGTGGTTTGGATTAAACGTTATCCTGTGGCCGGGACTCTACAATGTAATCATTATGTAATGGACTCAAGTAGAATTAGGCTATTTTGTAATCGAATTATTCTGGATTTTAAAAATTTTGTAAACGAATCAATTAAGAATGCAATCATTTTGTAGTCGAATCGATCTAGAAAATTGATCATTTTTAAATTGATTCTATTTAGAATTAGGTCCTTTTGTAATCTATTCAATGCAGAATACACATGTTTAAGTATAATCCTTCAAAAATCGGTTTTAAAAAACTAAAAAATCAAAATGGAACTAAAAATTGAAACTTTCATTTAAAAGTATAAAATACTGGTTATGTTATGTTTTTCAAGACCCCCAAACAAACACTCATTAGTCCGTGCACAAGGCGGGAAAAAATATTAAGTAGCAAAATGAATCTTACGAAAATTACGGAGGTTTGATCCGAAAAAGATTTTTCAAAAGCTAGACTCATCAGGGATGTTCATAATATGGCGGAAATCTATTAATAGAAATATTATATCTAAATTTATCTTTTGTAAGGACAAATTCATAAAAATTAATAAAAGATACGAGTCAATAAGTGAATGTAGGTATATTGAGAATGATTGATCTTATCAGCTAATTTTTAATTCTTCGTTAATTTAAGACAGCTTATTGGACTTGCAAAATAAAAAAAAACAATTTCGTAATGTTACTAAGCTAACAATTTTGAGAACATAGTGATTTAACTGTAGATCTATTTATGCCTCAAAACATTGTTCCGCTAAAATGTAATCTAAAAAAAAAATTCAATGGAAAAGACGTAAACAAGGTATGGGTTAGCCTGACCGGACGTAACAAAACAGCGAACGTTTCGGCAAAGAGCCTTTATCAACGAACATACAAGACACAAACAAAACGAAAATAAAAATAAAAAATGAGAAATGAAGGAACTTAGCTGCAGTAGAATCCGAAGTATCCAAAGAAAAAGTGAAACAGAGAGATGACAGAGCGATTATATATAGGAAAGCAGAGAGGGGGCGGGGCAACCGCCTAGGTGGATAAAGAAAAGACCATATTCATCCCATGTGGTGCAATTGTGCCGTGACTCTCTATTAATCTGTTTTCAATCTGGACTCTCGTGGGTGTGTTTGTGCACGAGACAATAGCAGTGACTGCCAGGTCCTTGACACCCATATGGTCGCGTCCATTGAAGTGACGGGAGTCGGGACACTGTTTATCTTGTGTAATCGCCCTAATATGTTCAGACATTCGGCACGACAAAGATCTAAAAAAAGAACATTTCGATATGACCCATGACGTTTTCCGGTTTTAGACATGAAGAACCCTATAATGCGACCGACCGACCGTGTGACCTTGCCGAAAACACTTTAAATCGATTTTTAACCTACTTTTTCGTAAGCCAGCAAGCAGAAATTTTGCAGGCAGACTCATACCAATGATAAAAATGACGTACCAAAATTTCAGATCAATCGAATGGACAGTAATTGAATTATTGAATTTTTAAATTATTTTATTTATTTCTTTATATTATGTTAATTTTTTGAGATAGAGTGTTGTGGTGCGTAATATCTTCAACAACCTTTCATGTCGCGCAATAAAGGTGCGCATTACATTGACAGTACTTTTTAAAAATATATAATCACGATCGGTGCGTATTATATTAAACAGGATTTACGAGACATAACTAGAATTTTGTATTTTCGGATTGTTTTGCCCTGCGTATTATAATGATTATCTTTATAGATATGTCTCCTACATAAAGGATTTATAGTGGAAAACTTGTTTTTTACGAGGGTTTTTCAATTAAATAATATACAAATCATAAATATTAGATTAAATATCAGCAAATATTCCATTAAAACCCGATTCGCAGTGCAGAGGCGTCACTAGGGGTGCAGAGAATTAGGGGTTGTTTCCTTAAATTAATACTTAAATGCGTGCAAACATAAATATCTATGTCGGTAAAATGTGATCTAATATACGTATTTTTATTGAGTAGATGTACTTTTTATGATTTAACTTGAAGTTATTTTGACACGAAAAACATATTTCATTCCAGTCGTTTTAGTGTTCCGTGATTTTCACTATAGAGCGCTTTATTAGTTCCTACGTTTGGCATCTGTAGTAAAGTTGATTTTAAACGACGCCGATCAGAACAACACATGTGTGACTGCAGCGGCGAATTATTAATACCAGGGGTGGATTAAGACTGCACGGGGCCCCTGGCTGCAATCAAACGGGGGCCCTATCCAGCCAGCGTCCCTTTAAATAAAATGATAGATAGCAGGTAATATAAGACTGTAAATAAAAATTAATTATGAAAATAATAAAAACGAAAACGAAGAAATAACTGTTTTCAGTGTTCGCCGCTAAGTTACAACTGGGTGTGAAGAGGAAAAATTTTTAAAAACTATTTCGCCACTAGGAATCGAACCCGACACCGCTTGTATAACTATGCCTAAACTCTCCCACACGGCCAGCTTAGCTTATTGAAATTGAAACATTTAAAAAATATAAATCATATTTTATATGTTCTATAAGGGAGTTAATCAGAACAAGTTTTTCGACTATTAAGACTATTAGGTCTGATTAGCGATCCGTTTAACAGAGAAGATTTTTAAATTATTTTTTTACATTTATTGTATTTTCAAGGTTTTGTGCAAACATTTGTACACTTTTATTATAAAATATAAAAATTTGGGGGGCCCCAAAACCTACGGGAGCCCCTTGCTATAGCCCGTTCAGCCCTCCTTTTAATCCGCCATAGATTAACACTGTAAATATGTAGTGTGACCATTACATGGAATATTATTTTAAATATAATCAAGTGTCTTGTCTACAATGCTACATAATTCCCCTTTCTCGCCATGGTAAAGGTAATATTTCAAATTTTGAATGAGCAAGAAGTATTTTTAGAATTAATTAATAAACTTTTTTTTTATTTCAAGGCTCGTCTCTTTAAATTCTTCTAAGATGTCATTAAAGGGACGATTATTTAGTGTGTTAAATTATGAGATAAGTGTGTTGAAAAATTATAATGTATTAGATGATGTTGCATATCGGAACATACCAGTTCCATTCCAATTGCGAGTTAAAATCATCAAAAAGAGGAATGCTTCTCCTCAGAACAAAGACGTTTCCCTAAGAATTGCGACAAGACTATATCCAAATGTGATATTCGCCGGCTGTAAAC
Organism: Radix auricularia; assembly: GCA_002072015.1. Taxonomy (NCBI): domain Eukaryota; kingdom Metazoa; phylum Mollusca; class Gastropoda; family Lymnaeidae; genus Radix; species Radix auricularia. Next base: position 425,807 of record MUZC01000544.1, on the reverse strand, counting down.
AAAATGTGGTTCTATAAAGTGATTACCAGTGGTTAAGAAATGTTGCGATCATAGTTGATTTACTCACTCGTAAGTGGCAAATTATATTGTTGTTTGCTTGCTGCAGATCCTTTAACGCTAATGCTGCAGACACGACATCCAAATTTATGACTGGGTTTCAGATGTGTTTCAACTGAGCCCGAAAGTACATAATCATGAGAAATCTGAACCACACTTACATTGTCTAGGAAATGGAAAACAAAGGCGGAAGTACTTAGACTGCACACAATAACTGACACCGAAAGTACTGTTTTAATGGGCATAGAGTAAGAAAAGTTGTGAGACATCTAGCACAGGTTGCTTGATATTAAATTATTTCTCACCATTCAAATTCTGCCATTTCCGTGGAAAATTAAATGGAAAAGACGTTAACAAGGTAAGGGTTAGCCTGACCGGACGCAACAAAACAGCGAACGTTTCGGCAAAGATCCTTTTTCAACGAACATACAATACACAAATAAAACGAAAATGAAAATAAATAATAAAATGAAGAAACTTAGCCGCGGTGAAATCCAAATTATCCAAGAGAGGACTTGGATTTCACCGCAGCTCATATATATATATA
>MUZC01000544.1:390672-404517 GCA_002072015.1 Radix auricularia | reverse complement strand
AAAGAAGGCCATGGCATTGATTGGCTAACACGGGACTATACTGTTTAGAGAGTACAGAAGAAATGTAAAATTATTTTAAATATAAAGGACTAAATCATTTGTTTACAAATTTTATTCCTACTTTTCTAACTTACATTTAGTGACGTGGTAAGTGTTGAAACCCCTAAATAAAGTAGAGCGTTACCTCAAGATACGATTACTTCAAGATACGAAAAATCCAAGATACGGAAGCGCGCATATGACAACATTGGGCATCTCGCGCCAGCGTTTAACACGCCACCATAGTTGAGATACGTTCAATGATATATGCCTGAATCATTTCAGAAAAATTGTAACATGCAGTCACAAATATCCTTCTTTTGGAATATTTGCTAAGAGACCAATAGTAAGCGACGATTAAAAAATATTTTGATTATTTTTTAACACAAGAAGACGTGGTGGAAGTGAGGCAAAGAAAATGAAAGATGAAACAAAAAATTAGAAAGCAAAAAAAAAAAAAAATGTAAATAAAATTAAAGCAAAAAAAAAATAATTAAATTTCTTAAAATTAAGTGATTTTTTACGTTTTTTCAGTGTACAGTTGTAGTAAATTTGTTTATTTTGCATTGATTCATGCAAAGTTTGTACAAAACTTATTATTTTTATAAAGTTAAGGTTTCGGACCTAATGTTTTTGCCACCCCTTCTCCTTCCCTACCACCTACTCCGACACTTTGCCGCTTCGCCACAATCGAAAGTTTAGGATTCACAATTTATGCACTTTTAAGGCTTGAAGAAACATTGTTTTTTTTTAAATTCCAGTTATTTTTTTTTTCAGTGTTGTTTCTGTGTGGCTTGGAACGGATTAAGTGTTTTACATGTAAAACTTAGGTCCAAACACGAAAATACCAGGATGCGGAGGCCATTCCAGTACGGATAAATTTGGCAGCTCAAGTTACCCCTGAATGTCAATAATTGTTCTTAACAGCCGACCCCCAAAAATATAATTAATAATAAATTATTTTTTAAAATGATGATTTCTTTTCCTATTAAAGAAAATGAATGTATTGAAGTAGCTGGGAATAACTTTTTCTTTCTTTTCTTCTTTAAACTTAAGTATACTTTATTTTTTATTTTGTCAAATAAAATCTGTAGTCAATAGCTACAGGGGAACTGATTAAAGATTTGATATGTTCCGAATTTTATAATTAAGTATATTGAAAGAGTTGTCTCCCTTATTTACATGGAAAATAATTAGAAATTTTATGCGACCGATTTATCAAGTAATGCATTTTATGCAACATTTAATTTTAATAATGGTCTATTCTTTAAACCTTATGAATATATAAGGGATTTTTTTTATTAGTCTTAATACTTCAGTGCTTTTTAAAAGTATTTTAATAACTTTTAATAATTTAATCCTTTAATTAAAGAACATTTTAAACTATGATGGATGTAAAAATTTTGGAAATAAGTATAGATTAATAGCCTGTGAATTCTGTTTAAATAATTAGTGAAAATTCATCAGTCTTATTAGTACTTCAAAATTAGTGCAATCTTTTGAATTTCCTAGAAAGCCTAAGCTCTTAAGCAAAGGGGAATAATCAAAATAATTATTTTTTTCATAATGGGCAGCTTATTTATTTTTAATTCGTGATGTTAGCAAACACTACTCTGAGTTAGGAATAGATTATAGAATCAATTATTGCATTGTTATGCAAAACGCGTTTTTTTTTGTTTTTTTTTTGTTTTTTTTTTAAAATAAAAATAAAGAAGGAAGATGTAACATAATTTTTATAACTAATAATAATCCTACATAATAAAAGGCAATTTTCTATGCGCTACTTGTTACAATTGGATACTACTGCTCCTAGAGACTCTAACAGCATATTAGAAAAATTAAATCTCAATTACATACTGAACACGTTTACGCAATGACTAGCGCTATGCTCCTACCCAGTGCTGCCAGCGCTAGGTTTTTCAACCTAGATCTAGGGGTTTTTTTTACCTCGTCTAGGTTTCTAGGTTTTTTATTTCAAAAATAGTCATAATCTAGGGGTTTTTTTAATTTTTTTTTTTATAGTAAATATTTCATGTGAAAGAAACAAAATAATTAAATATATGCAATTAACATTCTAAATAATTCGATTTTTCAAAAATAAAAATAAGCAGTATGTAGCAACTAGGGCTGTCAATTTGTTGAAAAATACTGCCCGGGTACCCGTCAAAAATTCGAACGGGTACCCGGGTTACCGTTCGAAACATCGCATAATTTTCCCCGCCATGACCGCTATACAATCATACCTAGCTACCTCCCATTCACCTCATTTCCTACAATACTCATACGGCCGTCGTTCGTAAATGACGTCACGCGATTTTGACCGATTTATAACCTCGCTCACTCCCCCAATTGTCAAAAAATCTTAGAACCCCCTCTTACATGTCGTCACAAAGATTTGCAGCGCCCCCCACCCCCCATAAAAAAGCCGTACTTCCTTTTTGAAAATAAGCGTATGTCAATTAACTTTATTGTCACTTAAGTTTTTATTAATGGGAAGTTGAACTCTAAAATCGATACACGCTAAATCCACGTAAAGCGTCATTATATAAATTGTAAGCATTCAAGTTTTTAAGTGGAACTTTCATTTTAAGTTGCACGTTTTGATGTAACGTCACATCTTTAAAACACACCACACCCTTCATCACAAATGTGTGACCGCCTCCTCCCCTAGGTGCAAAACGTCATTTACGGATGGCTTCTTATCCGTATCTTAGACTTACTGTTAGTAACTAATTTATTGACTTAAAAAATGACGATTTTTGGTGTATCATTTTTTTTTTAAATTTTGGACAAGCCACACGTTGCAACGAACACCCAAAGCACAATCGAATGTAGGGAGGAGATGGGGTATATAAACAACGTCTATAATCGGAAATCCTATGTCGGCGTATTTCAAAGTAACTTTAATGTCAAGGTCAAAGAAGGAATGTTTTTTATTTAGAAAACCAAACTTAGCCTCATTTATCTCTATGCAGTCCGTCCCCGCGGCCGACGACTTACCCATTTGAAACTGTTAGTAATTAATTTTATAATTTTAAATGCTGACAACATTGTACGCATTATTAGCATCAGTTTATGTAGATCAACACATATTAATAGACACAAGAACCACAAGCGAATGCAAGGGGTGTGGATTATGTGAGTGAAGGGAGGAAAGGTGGCTAGTTAAACAACTTTAGGTAGTATCAAGTATCAATGGGCGTATTTATAAGGAAAGTTGGTGTCAAAGAAGGGATTTTTTAAGGTCCTGAGCCTTGTGGGCCTGGGAAGGATTCCCGCTCTGCAGATAGGTAACAAGGCTCAGTGAAAATTTTATCGTCATTCTATCCCTTATGATAGGGATTGAAGCAAAGCGGCTTGACACTTTAATTATAAACGTTTCGAGCTTCCTGTGGAGAGTGCGAAATGTAAATGTTTAGGAAAGATATAGATTAAACTTAATATACCAATTTAATAGTTTCAGTAAGTATTATATACTTGCAAAATTTAAAATGGTTTCTTTTTAAATGAATTTTTACTTGTAAATGAATGTTTAAGTTACTAAAAATATTTTTGTTTAGTAACACAAGTTTCTAAAAATATGCGCAGTGAATAGAAAATAAAATTTCAAATGACTTCAATAGAAATACACAATTCCTATCATGTTACCTTACTTTTCTAAAGAACAACGCAACTGATAACATAAGTTTGTTCCGGTGCTTTATGGTGCGCAAAATAAAACAATAGTATTTCCCAAGTCACTCACTCACTAACTGGGATTGAAGTATCCGTAATGCTATGACTTCCTTGTTTGAGATTATATTTTAATATAAATTGTGCTTTAAGAGGAGTGCAACATAATTATAAATTACAGATTCATGCGGTAAAGAAAATAGTGCATGACGTCATTGTTTTAGCCTACACTTTATTTTTGGAAACAACAACGATGTAAAAAGAGGATTTGATGATTTTTAATTATAAAATACTTTGTGTACATATCAGGAAGTTAAATATTTCGTATTTATCAAACTAGAATAAGTTATTTGGGGATTTGGACCTAGTGTTGTTTTCGTCGACGAAAACTAAAACTAAAACCTTCGTTAACGAAAATGTTGACTTTTTCGTCAACGAGAACTAAAACTAAAACTAAAATTAGCAGCAAGACTAAAACTAGACGAAAACTAAATCTGGTAGACAAAAGACTGAATAAAAACTTAAACTAATACTCCCCAACGAAATAAAAACTAAAATCCCCATTTATTGTTCTTTTCCGGTACTGCGGTCTGCGGCGAACCATGTATTTTACGAACTGATTATGAATTATAAACTAAGATATATCTAATTTCTTTGATGGTCGCGCATGCGCATCAACTGGGCGATAATCAGTGCTGCCAGCGCTAGGTTTTTCAACCTAGATCTAGGGTGTTTTTTTTACCTCGTCTAAGTTTCTAGGTTTTTTAAATTTAAAAATAGTCATAATCTAGTATTTTTTAAATAATTGTTTTTTAAAAATAGTAAATATCATTAAATATGCGATGTGCCTAACATACACGTTTACTCGAAGGCGATAAAGTTGTTATGTCATCAGTAATTCCAGCACTTATGGACATATAATATTATCTTCTTGAGGCACAGTCCGAGATTAAGCTCTGGACGCATCACTAAAAGAGCTAGCAGTCACCTTTTTGGATGGCTTGAGGCGACGATTTGAGTTTGCGTTGGTACCAGAGTCTGATATTTTTAACCTATACCTTCTGCAGCTTGGCTGCTTAATCCTACAACTGTGCCAGCACTGTTCATTTCAGGAAAAGAGCATCTTCTAAATGCAGCAAAACAGTTTGTGAAGCGAGAAGAAACTGCTTCAGCAGAAGCAGCCACAGTAAGTGTGCACAGCTTGGTCAAGTGATTTCAGCTGCTGGTCAGCCTATTCCTAACCAAAATATAACTGCAACTGCGTTAGCTCAACAGCCTTGACTACATCTGGACCTCCTCTCAAGCGCTTCAAATCCCTGAACCAACACATTGCGAACACCACACCCATCACTAATATTATATCTGCAGTTCGTGGGCCTGAAGACGAACTGGCAGATTATTTGTTGCACTATCAATAAGCTGCCACAGCAGTCAGTGAGGATGGCAATGGTTTAAGCTGTTGGCAATCACAGAACGTTCAAAAAACGTTTCCCTTGCTTACACCATTGGCTTTAGATTAGGGGTGTTATCGATTAAATTAAATTTAATCGTTAACTTTTGAAAAATTAACGATTAATTGATCGATACTTTTCTGAAAGCTAAAAATAAAGATGTATGACGTCATTATACTGAAAATTTCAAGGCACGTAATAAAAACAGGCAGTTGATTTTTTTTTTTTCAAATTGAGTTATTTTAAAAACATAGTTAGTAAGTTAAATAACGCATTAAAGTTTAGGCACTGAGATGAAAATATCAAATTAATTTTAAAACTATAAAAGTAATACAGCTGTATAGAAATTGTTTGATGATTAACAAAAAGATTTAAAAAATCATCTTTTTATCCCAAGTGGTTCAAAAGTTATGATTTTTTTCCGCAGACCTCATAATCCCTTTTTCCATTATGTTGTTTTCCTTCACGTTTTGTGCCCTCTTAAATGTATTTTTAAAAATGTCCTTAACTTAAGTCTTAAGTATTTAATGTAATTTAATTAAAAAATATAATATTGTTAGCAGATATATATGTTTAAATACAAGCAGTTCAAAAAAATGTCAATGAATTTAAATTTTGTTATTGTTAATTAATTAAAAACAATGTTTCTTTTTATATCATTGTTCTTATAAGACAGGTTATTTTAAAGTTTACACTTTTAGAGTCTATTTTTTAAATGAAGTAGGTTGTACGTAAAAAAACTAACTATTATTAATTATTTATTTAAAAAACTTTTACAATTTAATCACTATTTTTAATCGATAACTTTTTTACCGATTAATCCAGAAATTAATCAGTAATTTCCGCAGCCCTACCATAGATATATTGAATGCACCAGCTTCGGAGGCTTACGTGGAGAGAATTGTTTCTCTTTGTGTTGATTTGACAATTGGGAAAAGAAACAGGACTAATCAGAGTCTAGAAAAACGGGTCTTTCTCAAGCTGAAAAGTCATTTGATTTGACGTTTAGTCTTCACTCTTCAAGTGAACTGTTGTTACTTAGTTTAGTTAGTTCAGAGTTCTAGGTCTTAGAATGAAAATACGTTTGTTTTAATTTTGACTTACGTTTTCGGTTTCTTATTGTTATTACGGTTTTTTTACTTGCAGTCTACAACATAGTCAAAAATTGAGTCATGGCATAGGCACATAACATAATGTGATAGTGTGACTTATAATGTGACTATTGAGTGAATGGACTCAGTCTCAGTACACTGAGCTGTCATCTCTGTGATTACTATTATTATGCTTCAATCTGTTTCAACAATTGGTCAAGAACAAAGACGTTATTAGTTATAGGTGTTTACAAGACTAAAACTAAAAGTGTAACTAAAATGAATAAGACGAAAACTAAAACTCTGGTGTTTTAGTTTTAGTCGACGAAAACTGAAACGAAAACTAAAATTGGGCCTAAAACTAAAACTAGACTAAAACTAAAATTATTACAGAAAAAACGAAATAAAAACTGAAACTAGAATAGGACCTGGGACTAAAACAACACTATTTGGACCACACAAAAAAAAGGTTATTGCCACAGGCGCCCCTACAAGCCTTAGTTACTTATAATGCACACGTAGATTTTGCCAATAAAGATTTATTTTACGATAGAGTGTTCTTTCTCACTTACAAAATGTAATGTCTATTTGTATACATATGATGTAAAGTTAAAGTTGAAAAAAATTCGATAGAACATAGCTGCGTTTAATACTATGGGGTGTTCGGATATCAGCATTATCCACAGTCCACACTTATAAAACAAAACTGATGTACCAATAGTGAAACTTTAAAGCAGGGATGCCCAAAGTCCGGCCCGCGGGCCAAAACCGGCCCGCGAAGCAATTTTTACTGGCCCGCGGCCTCATCTGAAATAATTAATAAACTAACGTATTAGTTTTAACCACATTAAATATAAGAAAAGTCGAGACGTTTTACCGTTTTGAGTACGTCAAAGGATGGAAAAAGTCGATAACATTGTATTGTTTACCAATTACTAGACTTCAGTCATAAAGATCGACAAGGGGAACACATGTATTTGGTTCTGTTTGTTCTGCTGTCTATGACGTTAAACTACCAAGTAAACAATATCTTTATTTATTACTGATGACTATCGCCATGACTCGTGAGCACAGTTGACTAGCAAGACTTGTCTGTAACAAAGTCAGCTTAGTCAGGCTGTCAAAGTTTTTAAACTTCACACTTCACTGTATCATTCATAAAGAAGTTCTTTTTGGTAAACACCTTTCATGTGATCGTGTCTTTAAGCCAGTGATAAATGAACTCTATTCGCTCTAAAACTCTGTTTCACAGCCATTTTTAGCAGTGTCTTCTTGACATCCAGAGAGAATACAAAGATGTTATGTATGACAATGATAAAAGATGGTTTAGTCGGGGGACAGCACTTCAGCGCGTCTACACATTAAAAAAGAAATTGGACAGTACATGGAAGATAAGGAAAAACCATTTCCAGAACTATCTGATACTGGTTGTCTTGCATAGTTTGCATTTTCGGTTGATGTGAAAAGACATATAAACCTCCTTAAACAATTCTCCAAGGGCACAATGCAGTGGTAAGCCAATTATATTCACATATCAAGGACTTTGGGAACAAACTGCAACTTTTTCAAAGGCAACTTTTTCAAATGCAGCCTAATACCACACATTTCCCCTCACTGCAGGAAATCATGACAAGTTTACCAGAACGAAGCTTCAATTGGCAAATGCATAGGTATGATGCAGACATCACATCCTTGGCTGATGAATTTCAAAGACGCTTTCATGACTTAATAACTATTGAAAAGATAAAAATGGGTGTTTTTTGTTAAATCTTCATATTTCTCTGTAGATTTTGATACTGCGGCAATCTGCAGCGGGAATTCATTGAGCTGCAAACTGATGCTGAATGTCGCAGCAGACAATTTCTTCTCTTAGACTTTTAGAGTGAGCTTTATGGTTAAAGAGAGATTAAAAGGAATAATTCGAAAATTTGTTTTTAAAAAATGCATAGCTTGTTTGGTTCGACATACTTGTGTAAGCAGACATTTTCAGTTATGAATTTTAACAAGATCTGTGTGGGGACGAGAATAAGTAACTCTCAGCTACGTGATATCATACGTATCAAAACCATGGCCTGACCTCACTACTTACTGCATTCAACATCTCAGTTTCACCATTCACATTAAAAATTTTCAATAAAAACTCAACATACTATGTCATTTTTACATTATTATTTTAACCCGGCCCGCGAATATCTTTGCATAAAGGCATATGGCCCGCCATGCAAAAAGTTTGGACATCCCTGCTTTAATGCGATTCTAGATGAAGTTCTTTTTGCGAATAAATCTTCGCTTTTATTTATGTTTCTATTATATAATTGTGAAGAAGTGTTAGACTCTGTTACACGCTCATCATACATTTTTTTCTATTTTGAAACGTATTTTGGTCCTCTCATTACCAAATATAAATTGGGTTTCGCATCGAAAATCAAAGAATTTATTGTCGTAAATATTGCTTTTTAAATTTTGATAATGAAAAATATATATTTTTTTTTTTTAAAACATCACACAGGAGTGCTAGGCACAGAGGCTTTTAGTATTTATGAATGTATGCATGTATTTATGTATGCGCGAGTGTGTATTCATTTTATATATTAGTGTGCATGTGTGTGTATTTGACTAACTATTTACATCATTTTTACATAGGCAAAACCAGTCTCAGCAACCCTCGGACGACTAGAGTGGTCCTCGTCGATTCGACGGGCGAACAACACACACACACAACACATCATTTTTTCCTTGTCTTAGGTAGCTCTTTTTTTCCCTTTACATATACATTTAAATAAAACATCCGCAGATAAAAAGCATTACAGATGTAGTTTTAATCGTAAGAAATCAATATTATCTAATGAAAAGATATTAAAACTATTCATTTGGAAATATAGATTGACCTGTGATCAAATGTATAAACTAGTTTTCTGGGAACGATAATATAAAATATTTGTGTTGTGTTCCTAACATATTAAGATTACTAAAACAGCCGCTGTGATCTCTAAGCAGTCCATCCTTAGTTCTGACAGAGGATTTTTTTTTCCTTATATGATTATTTAAAGCACCAAAACCTTTTTGTGTTTGGAATTTCTGTTTGACGTTGAGAGAAAAAATATGTATCAAAATATATTTCCCGTTGACAGATATTTCTCCTTAGATGTACTTCACAGCACATATTTCAAACACACATACACACATTTTCATTTGATAAATTGTTTCGCAAACGACAAGGTTTAAAAAATTTTTTAAAAAAATAAAATAAAAAAAAATAAAAAAAACAAGGCCGAATGGGAGCCAAAGTTTGTTCTTCGGTAGTATAGATATTGAAGCAAAATTTTTACGGGTACCCGGGTGAATTTTTACTACCCGGGTAATCACATGGCAACGGATACCCGGGTACCCGTTGACAGGCCTAGTAGCAACAGTATTTTTAGCCGCTCTTTGATGTTCCATTATTATATCTATCATAATCTATGGCTCTATGCTACTAAATTCGAAAGGTGGCGCCATATGTCTGTACAATTCTGGTACATGATAAAACAACTTGATTGGGCAAAAATATTCAATTTTATTAGACTATTAGAGGCTCTAAAATTTTCTTCTGTCGGCGATGAGACAAAAAACTCTCAATTATATGCGGTATTGAGTGTAGGCTAAAGATAATCTAATACAAGACTCAGATAGACATAGTGAATTATTCCAAGAATGCTGATAAGATTACTAAAGGATTTATAAAGATAATGACATAAACTTAATAAGTGATAAATAAATTCAAATGTAAGTATATTTTACAAATAGTTATGTAGAATATATTAATAAATGCCAATGCAAAAACGATTTTGGGGAAGGATGGAATGTAGTCATACTTTTGTGAGATTTGTGACAAGGGGGAGGGGGCTGTTTAAGAACTGTGACGTCACTTAAAAAACGCGCAACTTTAAATGAAAGCTCCACTTTAATATTTCCTAACTATTTAGTGACGTTTTAAATAGCCTCACACCCTTTACGCTATTTGATTGCACCCTTACACTTACACTGAATACATACTTGAATAATACTTGACAATAAAAATTATTTGAGACATGCTCTGTTTGAAATAAGGGGGTAGGGTGGGGAGCTTTGTGACGTCATTTTTTAATTTTTAGCATGCCTAGGTTTTTTTCTCTTTTTTTCCTTCTGATCTAGGTTTATTTTGACATGTTGGCTAGGTTTTTCTTAAAATTGTCGCTGGCAGCACTGCTCCTTCCTACATAGGAAGTTTGAGATTTAATGATAAATCTGTTTCAGATAGCTTATAAAAGGGGATAAACCTACATGAGTGGGAATTTTTAAAATCTTTTTCTTCAATTATCGTCGAGAGAGTGTGTTCAATAACTTTAAAAAGTTTCATGTTTTACCTACACGAAAAATGAGAGAATTAGTGATGAGCCGGTTTTTAATATTTGAAAAAAAAACTACATTTGGGACCCGGCCCCCAGTAAGTAACAATTTTAATAGATTTTCGTCCGTTACCAACGCAAAGTGTACTCAACAACTTCCCTAAGCTTCATGCTTCTACCTACATGGGAAATATTAGAATTCGTTGTTTTTTTGTTGGTTTTTTTTTTGTTTTTTTTTTGTTTGTTTTTTTGTGTTTTTTTGTTTGTTTTTTTAATATTTTTTATAAAGTTCATATAAGGAAAAAATTACATTTAGGCCTCCGGCCTTCAGTAAGGGATATTTAAATATTTTTTTCACCTGCTACCATCGCGGAAAATAACTTAACCCCTCACGTTTCATGCTTATATTTACTCTAGAAATAGGAGAATTGGTGATTTAAATTTTTATAAAGCTCATATTAAGAAGAAAACATGATTTTTGGTCCCAGGCCCCCCGTTATTGATAATTTAAATAATTTTTTAACCTGTTACCATCGCGAGAGTGTACTTAACAACTGCCCAAATCTTCATTTTTCTACCTACACGGGAAGTAGAAGATTTGGTGATTTTAAATTTTTATAACGCTCATTTAAGGAAAAAAGTACATATGGGCACTAGGTCCCCCATTAGTGGGAATTTTTAAAAAAAACAGTTATCGTCTTGAGAGTGTATTCAATAAATTCCCCAAATTTCATGCTCGTACCTAAACGGGAAGTTGTAAATTTAAAGATGAGTCTGTTCAATATAGCCCATATGAGGGAAGAAAACTACATTTGGGACCCGGACAATCAATGGTAATTGATTCTTTTATATTACCATCGCGGGAATGTAGTCAGCAGCTTCCAAAAGTTTCATGCTTTACCTACATGGGAAATTCGAGAAATAGGGACGAGTCAATTTTCATAAAGGTAATAAAGCAAACACTGAAGCCAATATCAACGATTAACACTTTGCAGGGTTTAAATGGCAATTGAACCCACAAATTACAGCGTAATTAGCTTTCCATCAAATCCTACCTTTGACGATGCATACATTATAATCAATCCGATTTCCTTCACTGTGTGCAAATGTCTAATAAGCATTTCACTATTTATTTTCTGTATTGTGCAAGTACAGGTATTAGTCTTGGATCAAAGCTCATGACGTGCACCCACTTCTACCACAGCAGCCAAGAATAAGATTGTACATGAAAGTATGACACAGGAAGTAGCTCTTTGTTTAGACAAAAATTGAATGCAACTCATTTACTCAACTCATTTACTCAAGTCTATTACTCAAGTCATTTACTAATCAACGTGAGGTCATAAGAATGGGAGAGCGAGTTTGTTAGGTTGGTGTCAGGTTTTGTTGTCTAGGGTTTCTGGTCCAAGGCTCACACATCAACAACTGGCGTACAGTAATTGAACTCAAGTCCCTTTTTACAGCAATCTTTATTTACATGTGTCTCCACATGTCACCTATGTACAACTCTCAAGCGCTACCATATCTCCGTGTCTCTTAGTTACAATATAGGCCCGGCGTACAGTCCAGCCGGCCAACAAGGCAACCCTAAAGCTCGGGTATCCCTCGTGTTCCTTGCCTCTCGGCGACTGCTCTCTCGGTGACTGAACTCCCTACCCCGAGACACACCCGAGCTATATACCCGTGGCCTGAACTGACCTGCATGGTGGCTCATTCACTCCCCCCACATGATTCTCGTTCACCAACATCAACAACCTGCGCTTATGACCAGGCAGAATACAACTCAAAAACGCAGTGATTCTCATACCCCTGACAGTTGGGGCTGTCCATAATTTACGTCAACAAAAGGGGGGGGGTCTAAAAATTGACAATTGTTGACACGGGAGAGGGGGGAGGACAAGAATGTTGCTTTTTATTTTTTTAAAAGTACTTAACAAAGGAAAATTAGGGAGCGTTTATAGTCCTGTGTTACACACTTGTCCAACCTTCAGTATTTTAGTTTTAGTCGAGAGCTGTCGGGACTAATTTTGCCACATGAACAAGGTAGAGCAATTGATGAAAAGTTGGCAAAATAAAACTTAAAATATGCTGGCGAAACATTGTGCAGAAATATGGAAGCAAGTTAACATAGACAAGTATCCAACAGTAGCAGTATATACTGTGTCTGGAAAGTCTGAGCTTGAAGTTGAAAATGTAATAATCAAATATCAAGTTTGGTGCCTTAAACGTGTAAGGACAAGTCAGTACTTTCTACAATTTGTCAAATCTTGTGATTTAACTTAAAGCCGACAGATTAGAAGCTCATTCTTTGATATTACTTCTTATCGATTTATCCCCCCCCCCCCGATTCCAATCTGCCAAACTAATGAGGGCCTTAAATCACCAGAAGTCCTTGATATAAACTCACATTGATTTCCACATCTTTTCTTCAATTAGTCTGTGAAAGTAGAAAAATACTACCTCCATCAGCAGAAGCATTAAAAATTCTTCCATATGATATATATTGTCCTTCTATTCAGTTGCTAATGTTTGAAAGGATTTGTAAAATCTGTCACATTTATGTTGCTTCGCAAGTCATGTTAAAGACGTATGTTCATATGCTCTATACACTATATACCTAAGCCCAGTCAAATACTATATGCACCCCAACAGCAAAGAATTCGTCCAATGCGAGTGGCAGCCCATAGATGAAAAAAAAACTTATGCCACTAATAACAATTGAGGAACATTTGACATCTCCATGGGAAGGTATAGAGGCTATGATATAGAATATGGATTTCTTTGTAGAAAAAAATATGTTTAATGTATATATTAAACGTGTATTTATAGATTCAGCTTTTAATTTCGTTTCTGCTTGAAGTTGAAGTTATAACAAGTATTTGTAAATATTTAAATAGTATTTAAAATTTAAAATGTTATATTAATTATAAATAATTTGAAAATGTTTATAGTTTAAAGTTGTAATGTGTTAAAAAAACACTTAATATGTTTATAATTTAAAGATGTAATGTGTAAACATTTTTGTACAGCCTATAATCACACTTCCTTTGTAGTTATGAACTGGAAAAACGTTCATATGTTTAAAGTTTATTAAACATTTATTATTTTATCATTTGTGTATTAAACATTATTAAACATATAAACATTTTTCTTTCATTTACTTTTGTGTTATAGTTGTAAACTAGTCTATTCAAAAAAAAATTATTCCATTTTATTTATATTATA
>MUZC01000544.1:353101-381298 GCA_002072015.1 Radix auricularia | reverse complement strand
TGTGGCGATAAAAGATGTGTTTCCTGTACTTTGGTTCGTGGTTTAGGGATAATTGATAATGATTATAATAAATACCTTCTCGCCTACAAGGATACAACTTTAGTGGTCTCACAATTGATGACAACAAACAAGAATAGTGTAAAGTTAAACGAAATATAAGTTTATTTGCACTATGTACATTGTATTGAGAAATAATCATTAATTGATATATATTAAAGTTATCAGACTTATTCGAAACTTACTCTGATTCTACACAATGAATTTTAAAATAATCCAAATCTCTCATGACTAAGTGCTAAAAAAAACGTTATCAATTCCCTATAACAATGATATCATCATTAGGCTTCTGCCCTTATACTAATGTTCAATTGTATGGTACTTAAGTTAATTCCTCGTGTCTTTGCGAGACGCTATAGTTGATACATCAGCTGATGTCCTTGAGGAGTAGTTCTGGTCCGTGCTCGGTGGTGCTGAACCGCGGGTCAGGCTGATTCCACTGTTGGGTGACTGCTGATGACTCTGTGGTGCTGGTACTTTGGAGCAGGCTGACTCCACTGTTGAGTAACTGCAACGACTTTGTGGTGCTGATCCTTGGAAAAGGCTGATCCCCTGTTGAGTGACGGTGTAAATAACTTCCTGCTGGACTTCACTGTATCAATACGAGATAAACCTCTTGAAGAGTAAGAATGTTCACTTAGGTTTATAAGTGACTTCTGAAAACGAGGAGTTTTCAGGCTTCGATCAGCACGAGTGTACTCGTGGCTAATCGGCTTCGATCCTCACCTGGGATTTGCGGATCGGCATCAGCCGGGTACGGGTATGTACACCGCTGGGTGTAGAGGTTCTATCCGGAGATGACCGTCTCTGGACTTGTTGGGTGGGTGATCCTCAGGGCTTACCAGGGTGGTTTTGTCCTTGGCCTGATGGACACTGTTGCAATATTCTCATCTGGCACCGGTCGTAGATGATGAATGAATCTTGGCTTTCCGGTAACCAGGGACCAGATTCTATAAAACAAGGTATAAACTTTAGTAGTTTATCCGTATTAACTATTAGGTGTCCCTCATTTGACATCCGAGCCTTCAGAGCAAGGTGTCAAAAGGGAACCAAAGTATTCATAAGATAGTACAAGATAATGGTAAATAAAACATCAAATCATTATTATTAAGATCGTATATTATCCCTTGTTAATAATAAAATAGCAATAATCTCAACGTTCATATATATGCGTTACTGATGCACACATATTGAACAATAGTTAATCTTTTAATTGAGTTAATCCATTGACAAATGGAAACTGGTGTTGTATTATATACAACGATAATAAATACAAAATACCTAACAGCATTCTTATGGTTATTTAACCGATTCAAATAAATTCAACAGATAATAACTGATTAAGTATTTAATTATTAAATTATTAATTTGGCATAGAACAATATTATGACAGTGTATTTAGTCGATACTTGAGGTCGTTCTTACTTTATCTGGATTTCGGAATGTTTGGTTCCTTGATGATTACAATCTGAGTAAATACACACAGTTGATTCTATCACCTCAATAGAAGAAAAATGGAGAATGGTTCCTCGCTCACATTCCTTAGATGACAGTTAATATATATTTCTTCTACAGGGCTAACTATGCTGAATTTACTTAGGAAATTTTGTTGGAAATTAGAAGCTGATTTGTGTAATTTTCTTAAGTTGCATTTATTCCAAAGATATATTGTTCTTCTAGGCATCTTATTTATTTTAGTTTTTCTTGTGTTGCCCTTGGTTACCCTAACAACATCATGGTCAGACAGCCCAGGAATTATAGTGCAGTCTAGTACTAGTCCTGGTCTGTTTGTTAGGAATAAATCTAGTATTTTGTTATTCCTAGTTGCTTCTTTTACTCTAAACAAAATGTTAACAATAAATATTTTAAACAAAGAATCCACATAAGATATTATAACGTGTTCATGCCTACGGGCCGCATAATATAATCTGGCGTGCCGTAGTTTGCCCACCCCTGACCTATAAAATTTGTGCATTCTCCGTACAATCGCTGTGAAGTTATTTGTCCATAGCGCCTGTGTACTAGTATGACCTGATTGGACCAAATCGACCCAATGGGACGTCAGTGTCCTAATTCCAACCTACAATCAATAACAAATTCGGTATCCGGAAAAGGGATGAACAAAAGCGTGACCTAAATAGGGATGTCAATATCATATGTTCCTGGGTACCTGTTGACAGGGTTAGACCTAGATAATCGTTGATGCACGAGCATCACGGCGTAGTTTTTATGTCAGCGCTAGCTAGACGACCGCAGTGTATATAGGACCAGTACTAATTGGCTACTTCGGATATTCTCAAACTCAAATATTGTTGATATTTTTATTTGCTTCCTATTTACATGGATCTATCTGTTTCAGTGGTGTAAACATAGAGTTAACTGTTATCCCATATTTCACTCAGAAAAGCTAAACTTGTAAAAACTACCTGAAGATCTTTACTTTGTCTTGTAAGTCAAAATTCTTTTAATAGCTGATATTAAAGACTAATAAATGTAAACATCATAAATAAAAGTCTGATCAAAACGTGATGAATTATGACTAATCCACGCAACATTAGTTGAAAACTAATGGAAATACCACCATTTAAAGTCACAAAACGAGCAACATTATTTAACGTTATACCGTAACATTATTTCTGAAATTTATCAGCAAGATTTAACACTAATCTACTTTTAAATAAACATCTTACGCATCAGCCAATGGCTCTCCGTCAATTAAATTAAACATACGATTCCCACTCTGAACGCGATAGATTTCATAGATAATGTAAAAAAAATGCCTTGACTGCATGATGTTTCAGATCTGCAACATTCTGTTTTTCTACAAAATAAATATTTAAATGTTTGAAAATGATCGTAACATGTATTGTATTGAATAAAAGAAATAATAAAGCATACTCCATGATATTTTTCAATGATTTTTTTTTTAAGTCTTGCATTTAAGGGTTAATATAATGCGCACTGATCGTGAATATATTTTTAAAAAAATTAAAGTATTGTCAAGGTATAGCGCACCTGATTGCGCGTCAGGAAACGTTGTTGAACATAAACGCACCACGATAACCTATCTCAAAAATTAACATGAAACATAGAGATAAATGAAATAATCTAAAAACTCAATAATTTAATTACGGTACATTAGATTGATCTGCAAATTTGAAACATCATTTTTATAATCGGTACGAGTCTGCTTGCAAAATTTCAGTTTGCTAGCTTACGAGGATATGTGATAAAAATCGATCCAAATTTTTTTCGGCAAGCAAGCAAGGGCTCTAACAGGCACTCATGTGCGTATACAGGGGGGGGGGGCAATATTCAATTTAGAAAATGAATAAGTGTCAAATTAGAAACAGTAGCCTCAGCTGTGTCTGGCTGTTGACTTGTACTGATGTCCTCAATACCAATGATAAGTCAGATGCTGCAGACGCCCCAAAATCTTCTAATAACGGCATTTCGGAATCCCCTGATTTCACTTATTTTGGTTGCTTTTTTTAAAGACTGTAAATAATTTTCTATCCATCTTTGGCAGGCCTGCAGTTTCTACGCGTATATTATTTCAGAGCAAAATATAATTTTCTTATGAGAACATACGATTTTGATTTATTAAATGCTTTAATATATGTTTTATTTTAGCTATTACAGCGCTACTTGTGAGTCTTATTAATCTCTTAGACTTTTTGCGGCACTTATGATATACTTAAACTTAAATTTAATTGAAAATTAAACCTGTATAGCATTGTCAGTTAGGAGCAGTCCATAATTGACGTCACGTAATTTTGGCCGATTATTAATCCACCCCCTTCCCCTAGTCACACTTCGTTACAAAAACTTAAACCCTCCCCCACTCCACAATATGACGTCAAAAAGCTGTGACACCCCTCCTTTAGGTGGCGTTGTCTATTTGAAAATGAGCATTTTTCAAGACACTTTATTGTTATTTTAGTATGTATTTAGTGTAAGGCTACACTCTGATATCGTAGCACGCGGTAATCCATGCAAAACGTAATAAAATAGTAAGTAATCGAATATTAAGGTTGACTTTGGCTTATAGTAGCGTGTTTTGACGTGACGTCAAAATTCTTAAACTCCCTTTCCCTTCGTCACAAAGCTGGGGACCCCCCTCCCCATAGGCGCGTGACGTCGTTTTTGGAAATTAAAAAACATTTTGTTTTTTTTGCCCACCCTGGAAAAATTCCTAGCGACGCCCAAGCAGGCAATGCGAGTTAATTATAAAGGATTTAAAATATCGTGGATACCTAGCGCAAATCTCAACTGTATTCTTTAATATATATTATAAATGAAATCCATGTTTTTTCTCAGAAAAATGAAAGAGAAGGGTCGACAAGACTAAAGGCATGTGACTTTAATCAAAACATTAACCTCTAGGCAGGATTCTAGAATGTGATAATTTAGTAATCGACTAATTCTAGAATTTGATCATTTTGTAATCAAATCGATCTAGATTATTTTCACTTTGTATTCGACTCAATTTCGAATACCAACTTTTTTAAAAAGATTTATTCTAGAATATTATCATTTTGTAATCGACTACAATCCGGAATAATTTTGTTAAAATAAATGCAACTGAAATTTTGAAACTTTTCAGTAGGGTATAAATTCCTGATTATGTTATATTTTACATATCCTAAACAGTAGTGTCCATGGCCTCAATGATTAAAGGCTACTGGTTGGCATTTCACGAAGGAATAATGTGGAAATAATTGGTATTGTCAGATTATTAGAAGATTCAAATCACCTCGATTTTGATTGGGAGATAGGTTGGTACGGTATATTATTGACCATTTATATACAGGTTCACATCATTTTTAATTGGATTTTGTTTTTCCGGTATCCATTCTAACATTTTTTTTTTATTTTTTTTTTCCACTGAAGAACTCATCTTTCTAAGTTTAATCTTCATTATTTGATCTTATCAATAAAATACTTAATTAGGTGAGAGAGCGCAGGGGCCGTACTTAAATGACATCATACGATTTTAGCCAAATATTAATCTTCCCCTCCCACCTCGTCCCACTTTGTCACATTAACCTCTAACCTTACGCCTCAAAGCTGTGGTTCCTCCCTTTTAAAAGCGTTATTACCTATTTGAAAATGAGCATCCGAGCATGTTTCAAAACACTGTAATTTTATTGTAGTTTGTATTTAGTGTAAGGCTGCAATCTAAATATCGTAACACTACTGAATCCATTTAAAACATCATAAAATAAATATTATGGAATCGAATATTGAAGTGAAATATTGATTTAAAGTAGTTTGTTTTGACTTGACGACACAATTTTAAACTCCCCCGCCCCTTCGTCACACATCGTCACAAATGTGGTGACCCTCTCCCCCTAGGTGCATGACGTCATTTATGGACAGACCCCTAAGGGCTTTGTGCTCTGGTCACTAAAAGCGTTTATTTATTTTTTTAAGGAAATAAAGCTTAAACTTAATCAATTTTAAAACATTGAGTGAACTATTTAGCGGCGTAGCTATGGGAGGGAGGAACAAAATTCGAAAAAGCCCCCGGGCCCCGCTTGAGGAGGGCCCCGAAAAAAATGTCTGAATTTTTTAAAATAAAATTTTACGCTACCGCCAGGTATGTGGGGCCCCCAAAGAGGCTAAGCCCCCCGGGCCCCCCAAACCCCAAAAACTGTTCGTTTCAAGACTTTCTCCTCTTGTTGTGTGAACAGATCTCATGGACATCTACGTGTTTGCACTTACGTTGCTGAAAGATTCGTACCCTCTCAACTCAGTCACGTCGGTGGATGTTGGGAGCAACGCTAAGATCCGATGCACAGGGTTCGGACCACCGGACACGGCTTTTGACGTCACCACGAACGACACCCTGGTCAGCGGTCTGCGGTGTGAGCTGATCAGTTCGCCCCCCTGGATCATAGTGTACTGTTTGCTGAGTGTCTTACGGTGCGGCGTCTTTTTCGAAATCAGCTGCCAGGCCAGGCATGAGGTCACCGCAAGGAGGACGATTCTTGTTTCCAGCTCAAGGTGTTCGAAATTAAATCCAGGTAAAAAGACTCTCCAGCAACTCCTTCTTTGTGGTGGAAAGTGAAACTAACAACCGAATAAATGTTTAGCTAACTAGAAATGCTTTTAACCATCAATGGCTGGCTGTAAGGATAATAATGTTGAAAAAAAAGTACTTGCTTATTCTTTTAGGTATGGCCCTTGGCTCCCATACATAAATAATTAGATATGAAGACTCGGGCTGAGATGAATGCTTTGAATAGATTGTTTAAAAAGACTCGTTCACAGAGGACTTGTGCATGTATCAGAAAATTTATATTACAAAGCTTTAGTTAGAGGCGATGTAGAAGTGTAAGCGTCTAGGTAAATGCCTTTCTCAGTAAAAAGTGATATAAAATATATTATTTTAAAAAAACAAAAAAAAAACTATTCTGCCTCCCCTCCCTTCCCTCTCCTAACCCTCAAACAAGCACAAAGAGAGAGAGGGGGGAGAGAAAGCGAGAGAGAAAGAGAGAGACAGTGAGAGAGAAAACCATATTGATAAGCTCATTGGGGAAACACGAACAACAACAATGTGAGCTACGTATGCCATTGACATCATTAGGGGTGCAGTGGGGTCGGGCCGCCTGGGTTACACCATCGGGGGGGGGGTGGGTGACACCATAATGTAAAATTATGTATGTTACTGTTATTTGGCATTGCAAAACTTTGAGTAGTTCTTTTGGATTAAGTCGTGAGGGGTTACACCATGAGCTACCGCCCCGGGTAACACAAACCCTAGTGACGCCTCTGCCATATGCCCTTCGTTTATCAATATCAATAAATGTTTCAAATTCTCCTGAAACTCTTCAGCTTCAGCCTGTACATCAGGGGCGGCGAGAAGGTGGAGGTTCAGCATTTTTGTATTAAAAAACTAAAGCTGGTGGGAACTTTTCGCATCACCAAGTCTGCTTGTCTCA
This sequence comes from Radix auricularia, assembly GCA_002072015.1. Classification (NCBI taxonomy): domain Eukaryota; kingdom Metazoa; phylum Mollusca; class Gastropoda; family Lymnaeidae; genus Radix; species Radix auricularia. The sequence continues at coordinate 374,294 of MUZC01000544.1, read as the reverse complement.
TGTAGCGAATATGAAAAAACGTATTTCTGTCTATCTTATCTTAGGTTTAAATTAGCCTTAAAACTTATTAATCCATTTTATTTTAGGTTGGCTTTAAAACGTATTTACTAATCTTAAGTTAGTTTTAAAACATGTTTAATCTATCTTATCTTGGGTTAGTTTTAAAAACTAATCTTATATCTTATCGTAGTTTAGGGTCAAACTCATTTAAGCGTATCTTGTCACAAGTTAACCTACATTAATTCATTGTAAATACACATATAGTTACACACTATTACATTTATATTCCCTTTACAAAATCTGATACTGTCCGGATGATTTCATCAGCTTATAAAAGGGATAGATCTAATAGTAAAAACTTAAAGTTCAACACGTAATTTTGAATATTTAATATCTACAGGTGTGGGTGGAGATTTTAATTATTTTGTTATTAACTAAATCTAAACAAAATTTTTTTAGACATTCGATATTACAAAAATATTATTAAAATAGAAAGTATTCCGCAAGGGATTTCAGACCTTTTCACAAAAGAATACAATTTAGTCATTGTGAATATGACTTATGATCTGAAGTAGAGCGAAAATATTTTAATGAATGTTTATATTTTTACGGGGTGTGGAGGGAGGGAGATCTATCGGGAAATTATTGATTATTTAGCAAAAACTTAATTAGGTGAGATAGCTCAGGGCACTGAAGACATTTGAAGTGTAATCAGCTTAAAAGCGTCGAGAGTTCGGTTCATTTGAAAGCTCGTCTCTTCTTCATGAACAGATCTTATAAACATCAGAATGGATGCTTTTACAATACTGGGTGAATCGGTCCCTCTCCCCTCTATCGTGATGGTGGATGTTGGACGTACCCTCGAGTTCCAATGCACGGGGCATGGGCCACCGGGCACGACTTTTACCATCAGCACCAACAGCCCCAAGACACATGGGTCGTCTTCCGTTAAGGTCAACCAAGGCGAGACGACTGTTCAGGTGAACTTCATGTTGAGGGTCGAGGAGTGCGATGTCTTTCTCGAAGTCAGCTGCCAGGCCGGGAATAACGTCACTACCAAGAAGACGATTCGAGTTTCCAGTTCAGAGTGTCCCACCCAAGGTAAATTACTCATAAAGAATTGTTCGTTGGCGGAGAAAATAAATTTTAATTAAAAAAAAAAAAACTTTAAGTTTAAAACAAAAATTTCTAATTTTTTGCACTGTTACTTTTAAGGCGACATAAAGTCGAGGAACATTTTTATAAAACACAATCACTATTTATTTTTTATAAGAAAAACACACAATTCTGCCACCACCCCCCCCCCCCCCCCCCCCCCAAAGAATTCCTGACATTTTCATTATTGAAATGTGACAAATAACAAACATAAGACTCCTTACGTTATTATTGGTATTATTGTTTGCTGCACAGGTTTTCAAACAATTGTAGAGGAAATGTTGTTTAGAGATCTAATTAATCGCATCGAGGTGCGGTGACTTTCTCGCACCTATATTTTTAAAAGTGTGGGCTCTAAAAGCGAAAGTTATACATTTCTAGCTTGTCAAATGCAAGCTCTAACATAGAACTTATCAATATAATAATGGGTTGCACATCTCGCATAATTAGCTGATATTTTGAGGATATAAATGCGTTTAAAAAAGACTTGCATGTGAGAATATCAGTGTAATCTCAGTAAGTGAAAAGATTTCTTGTGTTTGGATTAAAGCTTTCATTTTGGAAACAAAAAGCAGAATGAAACAAGTTAGCGTCATTTTCAAAGTTGGCCTTGTGCTTGAAAGATTGTGAACATATAACGTTTGAACCAATCAATGATTTAGTTATCAGATATCTTACCAAGCTCAAAGAATGGTTCACTGTTTTCAGTTATTGATTCGCATGTCAGTTGAATTGTAGATCCCTTTAAATGTTAGTTTGCGATGTACCGGATGAGCCTCAAGGATTGGCAGTGGCACTTCTTAGACGTCAATTGGTCAACATTTGGCAGTGGCACTTCTTGAGCGTCAATTGGTCATGGGTTGGCAGTGGCACTTCTTGGGCGTCAATTGGTCAAGGGTTGGCAGTGGCACTTCTTGAGCGTCAATCCAATTATGAGGCATATATTTAAATTTGCCAAAAAAAGCAGATCTGAAAAATCTTTGGATCTCAAGTGCTGCAAGGCTTTCACATGAGGAGGGCGTCAAAACGTTGTTGCTGTTGCCACAACATGTCTTTCTCAGTAAGGATTTGCCCCTCTAATGAACATAAAAACCAATCAATTGGACCCTGAAGACAGCGTCTAACTTGCCCTGACATCTAATGCCCCAATTTTTAAGTAATTGTTTCAAAAATGAAAGAACATATTTTCTCACAGAACTGGACAGTAAAAATATTTAAAGAAGAAATCTGTTGAATAATAATTATATATTTATATTAAATTTATAATTTCAGTTACTTTTTAAGTAAATGTGTGTTTATCCGACTCTATTGCATTATATCCAATTTATAATTATAATAGAATAGCCAGTGCTGTAATTTTTAACTGTTGAAACCATTAAACTCGATTGTAAATTTTTATAATAATTGTATCAAATAAATATCCCCTCAAATATGAATCCTCGGTCTCGTTTCAGTTAAACTAAGTCTAATCCTTTCATATTCATTTTTAGACGTTCCACCCCACCCTGGGGGGGGGGGTTGAGGGGGTGGGGGACTACACGCATTTTAAAACCTTGAGTCTTGTAGGGAAACCCTTCTTGCCTTCGGGTTAAACTTCAACATAAATGTATTGTTACGAGCCGACCCGGGTCGTGGCATACGCCGCTAATGATTTAGTGACGTGTGAAGACTTCCTGATAAACGGTTGTCCAAATAGGGTGGGTTTGGGCAAACGACTGGAAGTGAATGAAAAGAAGGAACTCTGGAGAGAACAACATAGCTAACATAGCGGTCCTCCCGAATTTTTTAATTAAATATTAAGCCACTTCCATGTATGCAGCTATGCAAGCTCCCCCCCAACAAAACAGGCCAAGTCGCCCCCCGGGGGAGCCCGAATCCATACAAATCTCTAGCTACTCCACTATATCTAAAAACTAATGTTCCTTTTCAGGCTCGCCACTTCCCGACCATAAATTCAGCTCATCCGGACTCATTGGGGCTCTGACGTCAGGTGGAATTATCTTGGTCCTAGGCGTGACCGCCATTTACCTGGCTTACAGAGCTAGGCGAGCTGCCAGGAACGCAGTCAGTCGAGGCTCTGAAACAACTACCACCTCCATCACCATCTCAACCACCCAACTCGATCCGCCTCGCTATGTCGACGTGTCACACACTAACATTTCCCTGGATCCTCCGAATGTCGCAGCTGCAGTGTCCGAACATGGGTCACTTCCGCCGAGCTATTCCGTGGTTGTGAGGGACGCTGGAAAGTATATGATGACTTCAGCAGGTAATTATGTTTAGGGTGGTGAAAATGCGTTTAATTGTGTGCCTTGAGTTACAAATATGTGGACACATTTTTAAAAACTTTTTATTTACTTAATGGAATGTCCTTGTCTGTATTCATTATATTTACTGAAAATTATTTATGTCTAGCGCACTTATCATTGAACATCTATCTGAATAATACAATTCATAATTAAATTTAATTCTATCAAATTTTCAATCACCTTTTAAACAAAATCGAACCGTAATATGTTCATAAACGATTAGTATTCAATATAAATAAACCATAAGGGGCCATCCATATATTACGTACGCAAAAAAGTCGTTTTTTTCGTACCCCTCTTGCCCTCCCCCCGTTACACTCGGTACTACGGGACCCCCCTTCCCCATGGGAACGTACAAATTTGCTACCCCCACCCCACTTGGTTTAAAAAGTAATTTTAAGCCAGAGTCAAAAGATATTGGTTTACTCTTTGGGGCATCCATAAATAACGTCACGCACCGAGGGCCTTGGCGGTCACGCATTTGTGACGATGGTTGATGAGAGTGAAGAGGTGTTTAAGAAATATAACGTCACATCAAAATGCGCAACTTTAAAAAATAATGTTCCCCTAAAATATTTGATTGCTTGCAATTTGTTTGATGACGTCTTCGATGGCTTCACTCGTGTTATGATATTAGAGTGCCGGTGTTGCAAAATAAATCCTCCCCCATACAGAGTCTCCCCCAGGAGATTCCATTTTAAAACAAACTCTCCCACGGAGAAAATATTTTACTCTCAATTAAAATAAATCCTCCCCTACCCTGTAAAATAATGTCTCCCCCAAAATAAATCCGCCCCCATCACACGTTCGATATTAAACACAGTGATCATTGAAAAACAAAAGAATATAGAATACTTACTTTTGTCTTGCTGTAATATTCATAATTGTTTACTATAAAACTATTTATGGTAGTGGCATAGATATACGGAGATATGAGGGGGTGGGGACCATACCGTTTGACTTTTCTCAGGGGCGTAATTTGAAAAATTGCTTAATTATTTGATTTTTTCCCGCAGTACAAATAGACGCACATGGAGTTTTTGGTGTATAAGGGCAATTGTTTCGTTTCATAAAGCAAGGATTAAGTCCTTTAAGGCCAAGTCACACAAACACCGGGCTTTCAGACATCCTTTTTTTGAAGTCAGTGGAAGGGGTGGGAGTGACCCAATTAAGTAAAGTGACGGGGGGAGGGAACATAAATCACGCTGCGCAACTGACCTGTTTAACCTATAACCCGATTATACAGTGTGTTTTTTAAAACTCTGTGAATGCAGTGTGTTGAGAGAAGCAGGAGCGAGGTTTAAAAAGGATGGGTGGTACTGGTTGTGCTGAGAGCACTTGGTGACACTATAACAAGGGTTGACATCCTTGCACTGGAAGAATCGGATGAGTTTTATTGGTTTAGTCGTGATGGGATGACACCTTGGGCTTATAGCAGTGGTTTACGCAAAACGTATTAACGCTTTTGGGGAGACAGCTTCACTAATAATATATAAATAATAACTTATTCTTTTAATAAATGTACCGAGACGTTTTTTCACTATCAAACTATTAAATTTAAAAATCCAATAATTTACTAAACATTGACTTCTGGTTTTTAAATTAAAAACATTTTTCAACATTGATTTATAAATGCTACAATAATAATGTGTCAGATTATTTCTATGACTACAAACAAAAAACAAAACAAATGATTATAACAAAACAGCCTTTACTTCAATCATCAATACTTTCATCACAAAAGATAGTATTTCAAAGTGTATCTTTCAAATATAATAAAAAGAAATATTAAACATACATACACACACACATATATACATGCATGCACACATATATGCATACATTCATCCATGCATCAATGCATATATACATACATAATTATATACATACATGCATTCATACGTACAAACATAAACATATACTGTACACCAAATACATACATAAAAATACGTACATACAAAAACTTATTCATATATACAAACATGTATATGGATATAAAAATTATTTTATACATTGCAAACGCTCTTTCTGTACATGATATTATTGCATCTTACGCTTTTCCACAGTTTATTCGTGGTTTATGCCTGGTCTTGCAGTTTTAATTAGGGTTGTAATGGATCTACCCTTTGGATAATCCGGAATCCAGCTATGTTTACAATTCCGGCTTCGACAGAATTTCAATTCATAATCCCAGAAAAATCCGGCAGGCTGATAGACCCATAAAACATAATATTTATAATAGCTCCGGTTCTGGCAAATCCGGAAGCCCTCTATGTTTACAAAATCCGTCTCCAGCTCCGGCCATATTTCACATTATAAATCCACACAATCAAATCCTAGTATTAATATATATTTATATATGTGTGTGTGTGTGTTTGTGTGTGTGTGTGTGTGTGTGAAAATACTACTATTTTCCTTACATTAAAATAAAATTTTTAATAGAGTGAGCCTTAAAACTTTAAATTAAAATTTATTATTCTAATAATTCATTGCAGGACATTACAATAATATCAGGCTCTAACATGAATAATTTTAACACAATTAAATAAAATAGCCTACTAACAAATACGTACAAAAATGTGAAGTAAGTGATGAGCTTACAAAATGATTAGGGAAATTTTTTAACGTATTAACGTTCCACGTTTCCCTTCGGAAAACAATATGACAATCATTTCACACACACACACACACACAACAGCGCATGTCATTAATAACAAAGCCAACCTCTAAGCTACACCTTCGACCTCTTGGGCTCTAAGGTAATTGACTTTATACCTATCATATTCCAGGGCACGCGAATTTCAAACTAGCTAAGCGTGCGCCTCAACTAAATCCAGATATCCACGGTACTGTCATCTGAGCTACGCAATAATTTTAACCTATCGGTAGACTCCAACCCTAGCTACGACACTCATTGTTTAAACGTGTGACCTAATTTTTGTGTGTCTAAATTTTAGCATGTTCTGTGTTTCTTGAGACGGCTACACAAAAAAGTAATCCCATTTAAAAACTTTTTAAAACTATTTTTTAGAAGTGAACTTTAATTATTTTTTTTAAAGTTACAAACCTTGGCTACTTGGATTTGCTAATTTTTTTATTTTTATTTTTTTTACTGTAAATATAGTAAACTCTACGGGTAGAAGACTGGTGCTATTTTAAAATTATTATAATGCACAAATAGAAATAGAAACTTTCGTTTAAATCCTAACTCATGTTATAAACGTAAAGAAAGACATCGATGCAACGTTCTAGTATTAATTAATCATCTTTATATTTCAGTTCATTTGTCTGTTATTCTTTTTAATAACTCTGGGCAATTCAACAACTCTCAATTTGTGTCTTTACGGACATACAATGTCTATACCCACAAATAGCTACACCCCTGACTAAGCTTAAGATCGTTGAATTCCCAATAATCATACACAAATGCATGTAGAACAAATACAAATTATGTTGTAAGTCATAAAGTTTAATAAAACAATTATTTATAATTTCAAATAATTAAGGGGAGGATTTATTTTAACAGGGGAGACTTCATTTTAAAACAATTTCTCCGGGGGCGAAATTGTTTTAAAATAAACTCTCCGGGGGAGACTTTATTTTGGGGGAGACTTTATTTCGTGACACCGGCAATCGTACGGCGTATGCTACGCCATTTCGGACACCAATAATATTAAACAATACTGAGTAATTATTTTTGTCCATAGGTCGTCCTGGAAATTTTGTAGTGCCAAGTATATCTCGGCAACCATGCAAATCACTATAATTTATCGAAATGTGTGGGTCTCTCTAGCATGAAGACATTGTTTGTGAAGGAAATAATTCAGTTGCATTTTCTGTACTTGCCGACGAGACAAATGACATTTCGGGCATTGAGTTGATGTAACTTGGTGACTTGATGTTAGATTTGTCAAAGAACAAAATGGGAAAATGATGGTCACAGAAGAATTCCTGGTATATATTCCCCTTGTCTATAGAACACCAACACTATCATTATCATTACAAATTCATTAGAATTTGGATTAAATATGACAAAGCTTGTAGTTAAGGATACTGCTGTTGTCCTAAATGGCAGGTAAAGAAGGAGGAATCCAAGTAATAATTAGAAAAAATTACATTGCAGCGCACACAAACTTAATCTTGTCGTGAACGATGTAAATTATGTGAATGCTTTACGAAACACAACAGGAACAATTAAATCAATTAAAGTGTTTTCCGAGAAAGTAATCAGCGAAACAACTAAGTCAAAATGTTCGTTTGTTATGTGAGACTACATGGACACATAAATATAAATGCTGTCGTATTTTGATAAAAATGTGACAGAAATTTTATTTACAACAATCAGTAATTTATTCACTTATACTTGCAGATATAATTCTTTTTTATGTTTGATATGTGTAATTCAATGTAATTAATTTACATGGGATTTAGTTCAGTTTTATTGTAACAATTTATGACATTTTTCTCAAATGTAGGTGGGGGGCCCTTGCCCCCTATATACGCCCATGAACTTGTAGCCGAAACTAAAGTTTTTTTTTTTTAAAATGAAGGCATATTCGGTCTATTTTTTGTGCAGTAACATTGTATAGCAACTGGTTCATATAAGTTCAGTAACACTAGTTTGTAAACATAATGTATGAATTTGTAAAGTAACGTTGATTCCAAGACTTTTTGGGTGTATCCGTTTAACAGGATACGTTACAGCCCTTCTCAAACACGGGTGGGATCGATGTTACGTCATTTAGGAGAAAGTTGACCAGGATACGTTACAGCCCTTCTCAAACACGGGTGGGTTCGATGTTACGTCATTTAGGAGAAAGTTGACAGCTGCTGACAAATAGAATTGAGAATGGGTAAGATTGACATTGAGTAGTTTTGTTTTTTTTTTTTGGGGGGGGGGGGGGGTGGGGTGTAAGTATTTGTTGAAGGTTGTTGAATTTCTGATAGTTGGCTATATACTTAATGTGATAATTTATAAAGGTCATGAGTCAATTGATGGAGATGAAGAGACATATTATGCGAAGGGAAATAGTCTTAAATCACATTTCAGACTAAGTTTTAAATCTAATAGAAGCCGAGTGATTGAGATGATTCTCTCTAAGTCAGGCCTGGATTAACCTTAAGGCAAAGGAGGCACTTGCCTAGGGCAGCATGCGTTTTGGGGGGCGCCACGAGTCCTTAAGAAAAATGTTAATATTGTCCCGGTAACCCCGCGTAATCGACATGACATTGGAATGTCGCAAATGTAATACTGAATCGCACGTTATTTAACCTTGATCCCATAACGTCAGGGGTAAAATGGAAGATTCCCAAAGGAAGCACAAGCTGTTGCAACTGAAGCTATTCCACAGTCTCATTTTCATATGATAGAAGCGTTAGAAATGTACAAGAAGATTAGACAAAGAAGGGAGGCTGCACCAGGAGAGAAGCAGAAAAAAAAACAACCAGTAAAAAAAAAGTTTTGAATATAAATCCCTTATATATTAAATAGAACTAAATATGTGTGTCATTCTCACTGGAGGGTTGAGTCAGTCATACTCTTATAACCCGGCCTACAATACCAACTGCGAGCCTCAACATAACGGCGTCGCCGTGGAGATATTCGCCCGCAGTGCGATGGCTGCCTGACCCGCCCACGTTCCCAATTGCCGCAGAGCATTCGGTCAGCAGATGTGCCACTGTCTCCTCGGACATACCATATAAACGGCAGCCGGGTTCCTTGTTTCTGTCTAGCCTGTGAAACAGAACTAAAAGTATTGATTATATTCAAACATTTACAGACTATACGTGACTGAACTCTCTTGGTGTAAAAAGGGGACGGGTGGTAGTGGGGTGTAGTTACCCATGGCTGGAGTGAACTCCAGCAAACATGCGAATGTCAACAACAACAGACTACTATACATTTATATAGAGATAAACTAAAAGTGCATTAATTTTATTACGGTACATTCGATTAATTTGGAATTTTGAAAAAATGCATTGTTAGGGGAACGAGTCTATGTGCGAAATTTCAGCTCGATAGCATGACGGAAAGTTGGTCATGTTTTACTTTTGTTTTTCCGCGGTACCTTACGGACGGTCGAACGAGGAGAAGACGGTGAAGTTAATATAAGGGATTTAAAAATTTGCAAATAAGATGCAATAATTAGAACTTGCCCTCATGCTTGCCTTATGGGAAGAAGTGTTTCAACGTTTTCACATACTGTCAGCCAGCCTCATATGTTCTTACTGTCTGAGTTGCTCATAAATATTGCAAAGAAGGGGGGTGGGTGAACAGACACAAACGTCATCGCGAAGAAATCAGAACAAAGGGAATGAACATTAGGGGCGGGGATAACTGGCCGACGCATTGTTGTTCTGGAAACATGCGCTCTGCTGTTAGTTACTTGTCAGCCCCCCACCCTGCAACACCCTAGTTTGTTAAACATAAACTAATAGCCGTCCCGCGTCGTAGCATACGCCGCTAATGATTTAGTGACGGGTGACATTTTATGAAAGTAATTGTTGAAGAGAGTTTGTGACTACTTTTCTGTCACTGAGCACAACGGAGAGCACGAAGTTATTATGCCAATGTCGAGAAACAAAGCTTACAGCCGTGTTGCGAAGAAAGTGGGAAATGAACAGGCACAAACACAAACATTTTTAAAAATTAAAAAAGTAATGTCTTAGATGGGGCTTGAACCTACGACCTTCCACGTGTTAGGCGAAGGTAATAACCACTACACTACGAAATACATGCTATTCTTTTGTTCTGTAAGAACAAAGTAATTGACCTCAATTGAACGAATTGTTAGCTTGGTCTCGATGACCCCCCCCCCCCACCACCCTCTGCAATAACTTTTCTTGCCAGCTCATTGATCGGTGGGGTTAGACAGATGCGTGTCCGGCATTGTTGAACCATGAAGAGAATTATATATAGAGATAAAAGCGAAATATTTAAATAAATTTTAAAAAAAGAGAGATTTGGCTGCGCCCTTTTGAACTGGCGCAGTCCGGTGCCCTTGGCTACTGCCCCAATCCCAAGCCGTTTTTATCCACTGGTTACTTGAAATTCGATCCGTTGTCAAGCTGTATACCTAACTACTGAAAATCCTACACGTAGAAGAAAATCAGCAGTCCCAGCCTGCGCTCTTCATGGGGCTTCCCGGAAAACCCCCTTAACCCTCTGGCCCCCTAAGGGACGTAAAGACTGAGAAGCCCCCCCGGAGCGGTCCCTGCTACAAGCGGCCGCCTGGGCGTCCAGGACACTAGGTCGAAAACGCCTCCCACTAAAGTGTGCCTCCCTAGGGAGGTGTGGAATTTCCTACTATGACTCGCTATCAACATATTATCACTTTGGCGCCACCACGGCAAAGCTTACGAGTCTCTATGGTTAGGATCGCCGCAAAGCGTGGGATCATCACTGACCTGCCTACGGTTTACCCCCCACCGGAAGGTCTCCTCAGAGCTGGCGTCCAAAAGCGTTTCCTAGCGGTACCTTTGCTATTCCGTACTGGCGCTCCTGGCCCTAAACCGGCACCGCTCAACAGCGTTGCTAGTTAATTGAGGGGGACGAAACGGTCGCTTCGGAGTAACCCGACCCTCAACGGGTACTTCGGTTTTCATCATCGGCATTGCATCTAAATGCTCTGCCTAAGATCCGTACAGCGACTGTAATCATATATGACTAGCACCATCACCTAACAATGGTCTTCGGCTGTCCAAGCCAGGGGTTTGTCGGTTTCAGGTCGTGGTCTGTTCCACGCCCTTACTCGTCTGTCGAACCACGTAGAGGTCACCCCTTCTCGACATACCTAACTACTATTCCGCACGATTTTTCTTTGTTCTTAATTAAAAGTAACCTTTTAACTATTCCAAAAATATTTCATATTTCTTGATTATTTCACGATAATTTCACTCAAACATTTCTGCGTCACACGTGTTTGCTTTACCGTGACATCCGTGTACGAACCCGGATTTATTAACGTTAAGTTCTCAACATCTTCTACGGTTATTTGTACTGGCAATATACACACGTTTTATACACACTGAGTTATCTATAACATTCATTTTAGTATTATCTCCCCCTCCCCAAATACCCCACCACGCACACAGAAATGATGACGTCATAAAGACTTGACGCGGCATCGTCTCCATTGACCCGTTGGTCTCCACATCTGGACACTCCCAATTGATGACGTCAATTTCGGATTCCCAGAACTCTACCCCACCCCCAACCCCTCCCCTAATTGAAAGGAGCCGGTGTCTTGAGTGGCAGCCGCATAAAGATCAGGACACCACAATGTAAACAGGACGGGACCTACGCCCTCGCTAATAACCTATTTAAACTGATTCCTGCCGCCGGCCCAGTGTCAGTCTTCTCCTCCAGAGATTCAAACCCCCACCAAGATTGATCTCCGAAGTAAGTCTACTCTCAGTTGTTTGAAGTTATTATTTTTTTCTAGATACAAAAATGTTCTCAATTACAAACTGAAGGCGTTGACTAGCTTGCCACACAAATCTAATCAAGTGAATGTTCTAATGTCTTAACGAGTGGAAGTTTGTGAATACATTTTTATTCGACCAATGGCCGGCACGGGAGAAAGTTACTGTTTTCAGATCTGACTTAAGTTTGTATGACTTAATAGTGTATGACTAAAATTTGTCTTACAAAAGTTTGTCTGACTCGATAGATTATGACTAAAATTTGTCTGACTAAAATTTGTCTCATTACCATTTTTGGGACCGGTGTTTTGAACATACCTTTTTGTTCTGTAATAAAGCATTATGTTTGTTGATTTGAGAACCATTGTTCGTGTACCTCCCCAGCACTCAACGAGACATCAACAAAGACAACACAATGCTCGCCATTATAACAGCAGCATTTCTAATGCTCCATGCAACGGCTAATGGACAAAGTAAGAAATCAGTTTCTATGCTTACACTTATACAGTAGAACCTCTCGAAGTCGAACTCGTAGGGACCCGAAAAAACAAAATCGACTTTTGCAGTTTTCGAGTTAATGAAAATGACGTAATAAGCGCGGAATTCGTCCGGGGCCTAACAATTTGATGTATGGAGTTTTTCGATTTAGGTAAGTTCGACTTAGCGAGGTCGAACTGTACCATGTTTACATAATAAACATACGTTCATTACACGATGGTGTTATCGCCCATGTGTAATGTTTACTAAACTAAACACATATTCTTATGACCTGAGATCTAATCTCTTGAGGCCTTGGCTAATACTTGGCAACCTGCTCCATCTGCTGAGCAGTGCCATTCAACATTGTCTTCACGTGGGACTCTTTTGCCCCCCTTACCTCCCTGGCTATATTCAGCGCGGGACACGACGTCAGTAGGTGTGTGACCGTCTCAGAGGCTTGGCTGCAATGGCGGCAGTTCGAGTCCCTGTTGTGGTCTAGCCTATTAAAGTAAGAGTTGGTTGGGCGTTGCTCACTTGAATTTTGTATGAACGGTGGTCGAGTGGCAAGCGCGCTCGACTGGCGTACCGATGGTCACTAGTTCGAATACATGCGAAGGCAAGTATTTGTTCCTGTGACCAAAGGAGTCCCTGAGTCACCCAGCTCCGAATGGGTACTTAACTAACAATAGTTTTGATTCACTTGCAAATTACGTGCGCATTCTATTAAACTTCGAGGAAAATACAAAAAAATCATGTTAAGCCTGGTCCCTTTTGGAACTCAGGACGTGTTAGCGCATTTTCGTATCATGTATCAGTACTTATGTTAGATATCAGCATTATGTAGTTATCAGTAATTGTTTTTAGATTTTAGACATATTTTTATGAATTTTCTTGTGTAATGAATATACCTGAAAAAAAATTATTTAAAAGTCATTTCTTGACATTTTAAAATTTTTTCATTTTCTCTTTAATCTAACTACAAGTGGTTTGTGGTCACTGAAATAGGACTCATAAATGAAACATTCTAAATTGTAATCAGCTAATCGGCCAAATACTCCATCAATTGTTGTTTGATAGATCGTGGTTGCCAATCTTGGTGAAAGTAGTTGAATGTTGAAGCTTGTTTCGAAAAAGTTTTCAATATCTGCCCCTGGGCCGCTAAGATCTTGATTGAAGTCACCACAAATGATGACGTAAAACTCTCTAAACTTTTACACATATTCTAATGACGTCAACAACAAGAAAACTAATTCTTTTGCACGCTTTCACACCACTAACCAATAACTTTAACTCTTCAATGCTTGAAAAACGATGTATTCGACTTCCGGCAATGGCGGCCGTTGCCTGCGCCAGTGTTATCTCTCGATTCGCAATGTTTTTTGGTAGTTTTAACGGGGTTTTTTAACGGATCGAGTAACTGAGTGTTGATGCACAAATGGCAGGTCAGGACATACAAAAAACATATATACATCATGGGTCTAGGACTTATGGTTGCTGAGATCTAGGGTGATGACAGACGGACAGACGGACAAAACGGGTGCAATAGCGCATTCGACTTCTCGAAAATGCGCTAAAAACTTGAAAAAAAGTAGACTAATTCACCAAAAATAACTATTTTCAGAAGTCCGCTTAAAATTGTACAATATAGAAATAAGAATATATTTTTTTAAAGGAATAGTTGAATTAAAATAAATGAAAGAACTGTTTTACAATATTTTTTATTCTGATTTGTAATTTTCACATTATTTAATTTTTCAAAATTAATTGATTTCAGTGGAAATATATTTATTTTGAAAACTTCCGTCACTAGGTATACATTAATAGCTAATCTATAAAAATGTATAAACTTTGATATAAATATTTATGGTCGCTGTAACTAAGGATTCGAAGACAGTATGTCTTAATTAGAACAACATTAAAAGCTGACTTATGTGTGAGAGGTGAATTTAGTGGAATAACTAGGGCTGGTTAACGATTAATTTAAATTTGATAGTTAACTGTTGAAAAATTAACGATTAATTTCATGAATTATCGTTAATTTCGATTGAATCCAAATCTCTAAGTGAAGTAACATAAGCAGGTAATTGACATTTTTTGTTTTATTGCGTTATTTCCCCTGTCTCAAAAAAACATAAAAAATATCATTTTGAGCCTTTTTAACTGCTTTTGACTAATGTACAATGTTCCTCAGTGATACAGATCCTGAGATCTGGATTATTATATTGTTTTATTTATAATTTCTTTAATAAATGGGGAAAAAATATAAATATTTTCTTAAATCTTAATCAAATTTTTTACGATTAAATGTATTCTAATTCATAATTAATCGATAAAATTTATAACGATAAATCGAGAAATTAATAGTTAATTTCCACAGCCCCAGTAATAAGAGTTGTCAAAAGTCAACGTAATACCGTTTATTCTATGATTAAACATTAATTTAGACTCAGTTTGGGATTAAATCAAACAGTTCTTAAAATTTTCACTCACTCTCACAGATTTTTAAATAACTATTTTCCATGAGAAGAAATGAGAATGATCTTAATCAGGACTAAAAGACAACAGCTACAAGTAACTGATAAATGAATGATTTATCGTCTATTTTCTTTTAGTTAAATATTCCTCCATCGTAAATTAGGCCCTTCTTTTACTCCCAGCCTCATATGTTCTTAACATCTGCCAGGTTGTACGGACCCCGTTGTCCAAGCTGGCAGTGGTTTTTTTGGCCATCCAACCTACTGCCAACTGTTTTACCAGTGCGACACCGGACTGAACCGCTTCGAGAAGGCCTGTGCCCCCGGGACTCTCTACCACGCCGACCTCATGACCTGTGTGACACCAGAGCGAGCCGTCTGCAACAACTGTAAGTGTTAGAGCCATGTGTAACAACTGTAGTGTTAGAGCCGTGTGCAAAAACTGTAAGAGTTAGAGCCGTGTGCAAAAACTGCAATGTTTTTTTTACTGCACCAGCATCGTATATGACTTGTTATACCATAGAGGAAATCTATTTATAACTTGGTAACTTCCGGAGATATCGAGAGGACAACTTGTAAACATTTGTTCATTACTATTACTGGTCATTGAAGTTGACTAAAGCTTGTTCAAAAGCTTACTTTAATATAATGTGACAGGGGGAGGGGGAATAAAAAAGGATAAAAAATAGATTGACGTACTTTATGGATGGCCCCAATTATATAACGTAGCAGTGGTTTTAAATATAGGCCAGGAACCTTCGATCGTTCCTTAGCGATTTTTTAAATTGATACTATGATACTATATAATAACAATGCTGTAATTATAATTTACCCGGTAAGTCATAATATTTGTATTAGTATATTACAAATATATGCAAAGTATTGCAAAGGCATATATTTTTATACGGACAAGATAAAACGATTAATATTAATTAAATATATGTTACGACTATCCAACGACCGCTTCCACCCACCTTTTAAGATATTCAGGTTTAGTTTATTTCCATTAATTCTAAGTCCTCTGCATTTTTCAGCTGCAAAAATAAAACTAAAATTATCCTTCCCCCACCTCCCCTCCCACAAATTTGCATCTAGAGGATTGCTTGCAGTGAAATCATTGTATCAAAACACAATGTTACGAATATTTCAGAAATGTTTGATACCACGTTCTAAAAATAGTATATGACCGAATGGGTTGTGGAATTTTCTGGTCTTAGAATTGACAAGGCCTATGCCATTCTTAATAACAAATTAATATATTTTTTTAATGATTGCATATTGTTTGTCACTGTGCGTACCATATATGTGCGTGTTAAATTTTCGTATTTGGGATTCTTTTAAAAATGTCTTTTTCATAAAATAGCTCCATAAAATGGGCTGTTGACATTTTCGGTGGGGCTAGATTTAGACGCCATTAGTTGCTGATTTTTAAAAAATAATTGTTGTAATAATAAAAACAACCCGTAAAAACAAAGTTATTTTTACTATACATCCGTTATATGTGAGACAGAACTAAAACTATTGATAAAATATATTCAAAATAAAATGCACCACGTGACAAATATTTAAAGGGGACGGTTGGGTGTGGGGGTGTGGTCAGTGGTCACCCATGGCGAGACTGAACTCCAGCAAACACGTGAATGTCAACAACAGAAGGCTACCATACATTTATATAGAGATAAACTAAATGTGCATTTATTTAATTACGGTACATTCGATCGATCTGATATTTTGATACAATGCATTGTTAGGTAACTGAAGTCTATGTGCAAAATTTCAGCTCAAAAGCAGGACGGAAAGTTGGCAATATTTTACTTTTATTTTTCCGCCGCCCCGACGGACGGACCAAGAGAGAGAGAGAGAGAGAGAGAGAGCCAACGGTGAAGCTAATATAAGGGATTTAAAAATGGTTGTTTTGATTATCCCATTGAATATGCAATATACCATCTTATTTTTTGGCTCACTGATAATCAGACGGACATGAACTGACCACTGATCCTTAACACACAAGGGAGCGTCAATCGTGTGTCTACATACCTTGTTATTAATTCATGTTTTTGTTTCCAGGGGCGTGCAACAGTACTTTAGGTGGTGCCAGGTACCCGGGCCTTTGCTGTGACGAATATTTTGAATGTTCAGGGGTGAGTTTGAGCAAACCTTAACTTTCAATGTATGTCTGTCTGGTGGTCTGAAATGTCTGTCTGTCGGGCATTCTGAAATGTCTGTCTGGTGGTCTGAAATGTCTGTCAGTCTTTTTGTCTGCAATGTCTGTCAGTCTGGTGGTCTGAAATGTTTGTCTGTCTGGTAGTCTGAAATGTCTGTCAGTCTGAAATGTCTGTCAGTCTGAAATGTCTGTCAGTCTGGCGGTCTGAAATGTCTGGCAGTCTGAAATGTCTGGCAGTATGAAATGTATGTCAGTCTGGTGGTTTGAAATATCTGGCAGTCTGATGGTCTGAAATGTCTGTCAGTCTGGTGGTCTGAAATGTCTGGTGGTCTGAAATATCTGTCAATCTGGTGGTCTGAAAAGTCTGTATGTCTGGTGGTCTGAAATGTCTGTCTGTCTGGAGGTCTGAAATGTCTGGAGGTCTGAAATGTCCGTCAGTCTGGTGGTCTGAAATGTCTGTCTGGTGGTCTGAAATGTCTGTCTGTCTGGAGGTCTGAAATGTCCGTCACTCTGGAGGTCTGAAATGTCCATCAGTCTGGTGGTCTGAAATGTCTGTCTGGTGGTCTGAAATGTCTGTCTGTCTGGAGGTCTGAAATGTCCGTCAGTCTGGTGGTCTGAAATGTCTGTCTGGTGGTCTGAAATGTCTGTCTGTCCGGTGGTCTGAAATGTCTGTCTGTCTGGAGGTCTGAAATGTCCGTCAGTCTGGTGGTCTGAAATGTCTGTCTGTCTGGTGGTCTGAAATGTCTGTCTGTCTGGATGTCTGAAAAGTCCGTCAGTCTGGTGGTCTGAAATGTCTCCCTGACTGCCAGTCTTTCTAACGCGTAGGTCTCTCTAATCCCTGGGGCATGCTTACAATCATCTCTTTTTAAAATGTATTTCATTCAAATATTTTTAATTTGCTCCCTAGAATTGTTACATGACCAGAAACATCATAAAATAAAAACGTTTCAACGACACAGATTTACATCATTATTTTTGTTTAGGGTCATTGATTCTATTTCTAGAATTGTTGTTTTTATTAACCAAAAAAGTTACAATTAAATGTTTTCCTGAGATACTAATTTAGAAATGTTTTTAGTGCTAAAGATTATTCCTTCATCTGCACACCATTCTTTATTTAGAACGGATTTTCCCGTAGCACTTGCCCTAAAGGAACAGTTTTCAGTGCGACCAGCAGACAGTGTGTTGTTGGTACATGCCAAGACCGTTATCACTGTTATAGACCAATAGCCGATGGTAAGTCACCTTATATCGCCATATGTCATGTTTCAAACACCTAAAATCATGTAAGAGACTAATAACAAGTATAATACGTTATAATGACCATGATTATCACGAAGCACTCTAATAATACCAACACATATTAATATTCACTTGTTTATACCCAACGCTTTATCACCACCTAAAATATGTGACGTCATGTGATACTCGTCAGGAAATTTTTTCTTATAAAGGAAACAGGTGGAAAAAAATATGGAACCAATAACTAAATCCAATCCGCAATTTAATAATTGAAAGCTAGACGTATCAACTCTACATTCCGTACCCCATCTACAAATATCTGACTATATCATTTCTATATTCCATACCCCAGCTACAAAAGTCTAACTATATAATGTCTATATCCCATACCCCAGCTACAAAAGTCTAAATATATAATGTATATATTCCATACCCCAGCTACAAAAGTCTAACTATATAACGTCTATATTCCATACCCCAGCTACAAAAGTCTAACTATATAATATCTATATTCCATACCCCAGCTACAAAAGTCTAACTATATAATGTCTATATTACATACCCCAGCTACAAAAGTCTAACTATATAATGTCTATATTCCATACCCCAACTACAAAAGTCTAACTATATAATATCTATATTCCAGACCCCAACTACAGATGCTTCGACTTCCCCGATGACGCAGGAAATCCTTGTGTGTACAAGACCAGAATCTTTGGTCAAGAAATCAAAAACCGACCTTGCGCCGCGGGGACATCTTTCAACGCGACGTCATGTCAGTGCAGCATCCTCAATAGCCAGTGTCCGAGTGGCCTGCAGCCTTTTGTCAACAAGAACCGAGGTAAAGAAACCTTCTGTTTATGTTTCCTTGTTAGCTATCTGCTTGAGCCATGATTCATGAGCTATATGATAAATTAAAAAAAAAAAAAAAAAAAAAAAANTTTTTTTTATTTAAAAGTCATTTCTTTACATTTAAAAAAAAATTATTTTCTCTTTAATCTAACTACAAGTCACCGCAAATGATGACGTAAAACTCTCTAAACTTTTGCACATATTCTAATGACGTCAACAAACAAAAAAACAAAAAAAAAACTAATTCTTTTGCACGCCTTCGCACCACTCTTGAATGCTTGAAAAATGATGTATTCGACTTCCGGCAATGGCGGCCGTTCCCTGCGCCAGTGTTACCTCTCGATTCGCAAAGTTTTTTGGTAGTTTTAACGGGGTTTTTTAACGGATCGAGTAACTGAGTGTTGATGCACAAATGGCAGGTCAGGACATACAAAAAACATATATACATCATGGGTCTAGGACTTATGGATGCTGTGATCAAAGGTGATGACAGACGGACGGACAAAACGGGTGCAATAGCGCATTCGACTTCTCGAAAATGCGCTAAAAAAAAACAATAAAAAAACAATTTGGTGAGGGGCAGTAGTCAAAGAAAAACCCTGTCTTAACTCATGTATGACTCCCATGGGTGGTATGACTCCCATGGGCGGAATGACTCACAAATGAAATTGTATCAACTAACCTCACTGCTGTTACAAAGATGTATATCCAACCTAGTATGTTTCCACATGGTTGTCTTGATGATCCCGGGCATTGGGTCATTGATAGTCTAGACCAGTAATGGCGAACCTTTTTAAACCCGAAATGAGAGTTGGGCCTAGCAAAAAAACAGACACTTAAAACTTAAACAGAAAAATAAAACAGGAAAGCTTTCAGAAAAAAAAAACAATTTAAAAAAAACTGTTTAGAACGGAAATAGAGTGCGTTTGCGTTATTATTGTGATTTTTGCAGATATATACTTACTAATAATGCTGAGTATTTGAGTGGCGTGCCGGCTGATGGGCTCAGCGGGCCCTTTGTGGCACGAGTGCTATAGTTTCGCCATCACCGGTCTGGATTCTAGGGAAAGAATTTCATCTTAATGACTTAACACCAACGTGTAATTGTGACCACACGCGCAAACGTGTGGATACAAGCTCCATTATTGGTATATTTTTTAAACACACATTTGCTGACTAGAGCTTGTAACTTGTTGTCGGTGCCCCCCAACAATTCCACTGATCTCCCTTGACAGTTGTCGGCGCCCCCCAACAATTCCATTGATCTCCCTTGACAGACTCTCTCTGCCGAGCTTCCCTCAATGCCGAGTTCAACGCCCTCCCCCTGGTGGCCACCACAGACAAACTGGGCGGCACCAACAGACTTCTGTCCAGCTACTTTCAGACAGTTGGTGTTACAGTCTCCAACGGAAACGCCATTCTGAGGTTTGACGATTAGGGTCACACTTTTTTTTAACCTTTGAGGATACTGTATTTTGTCATAGAATGAGGAGTATATTTTGATTAACTGTTAAATACATATACCAAACATTAGAGACAAATTAGTGGATGTCACAAGTAACTTGAGTATTATATTACGAGCAATAAAGCCCGCCCAAGGACGTTCAACCGTCGTTTCAGTGGCATGTTGTACCTCCCCTCTAACAGGCCTCTAGTCCGGCCATAAATGTGCCTCACTTCAAAAATACTATTCATTTTAGTTATAATAACTAACCCGCAAAACAAAACAAAAAACAAAGTTTGTTTTTTTTACCATTAATTCCAACGCGAACAGCTCAAAATAAAGTCTTGGAAAACAATACTGCTACAAAAAAAAAAAAAAAAAAAAAAAACTCGCTTTGAACTTCCGCGTAATATGTAAATATTGTAAATGAAATTTAATTTTCCTGATTGGCTGTTGGAGCCTGTAGGAGTTTGACCAATCGCTATCGATGATCGGACGGAAAATTGACTTTTATTATAAATAATATAGGATAATATACTTAATATAAAATGTCCGGCATTGATTCAATATTTTCTATACCAATGTTACTGACATGTTCTATACCAATGTTACAGACATGTTCTATGCCAATGTTACTGACATGTTCTAT
>MUZC01000544.1:324152-334295 GCA_002072015.1 Radix auricularia | reverse complement strand
ATCTCTATAGTACTATGTACTCGATGTTGTACTATGTTCCTCAGCGATACCGATCCTTTGATCTGGGATCTGGTATATTATATTGTTTATTTATTACTTTTAAAAAAAAATAAATTGAAAAAAAAAATATATAAATATTTTCTTAAATGATTTTAACTGTTATTTTAATCGATTAATTTTTAACGATTAATCGATAAATTAATCGTAGCCTTGTTCCGAAAAAAGTCGACACATTGCTCAACCATCTAAGCCGTCCTACAACAATACAAACATTTCCGTCCACACTCGGAGCAACCACGAACTTATCCTCTCATCCTTTTTTAATCCTGTTTTTTTTTTTCATTAAGTTAACAGCAGGTTCACTGATTGAGGACAGACTTGGTTCGGGGGAGGAGTTAGAACAGGGCGTACAGCTGCTGGGGGGGGGGGTCCAAGCAAGGACGCGGATCGCTCTCATTGGACTAAACGGGAATCTGTTATCTATTACATACGCTCCTTCTGCACAGAAGATTATTGCACCTTACGCTTATCTAATGAAATGGCCAGAGTCGTAAACGGGCCACAATGCCTAAGGTTATGATAAAAATGCCATGTTGGTTGTTTTTTTTTAAAGGGGGGGGGGGTTGATCTCTAAGGTTTGAGGGCTGCAACAGACATAATATTTAAAAAATATGAACAAGCCTGTTACGAATGCTAGTACTAAGAAACATTTCAAATGACATAACCTCAATGACCTGTTCAACACGCATGCATTAACCGTTGCACTGGGGTTTCCACAGTCTCAGAAGTAAACACGCCCACCACTGCACCCGAACCAGCAAGGGAACTTATCGATCTGTTAGCTAGGCACATAAAGACATAAACAAAACACTAAATTGGTGACAATAAATAACTGAAATATGGCAGTCACTGGCGTTTTTAAAATCTTTATTGTATATAATATAATCAAATTAAAAAACCAACTAGCTGTTACTGAAGTATAAAAAAATCTTATTTTAAACATTAAATTGTATAAAGGGCAAGACTTGTTTGACCAACACAAAAAAAAAATGTGTTGGAGGTGATAAAGACAGTCTTGAAGTGAAGGAAGGTTTTTTGTAGATGTCTCACTGTAGCAGGAGTGTCCCAGAGTGTAGCAATAGATAAGTAGACCTCTAGTGAAGCAGGAGTGTCCCAGAGTGTAGCAATAGATTGTAGATCTCTAGTGAAGCAGGAATGTTAATGAGTGTAGCAATAGATAAGTAGACCTCTAGTGTAGCAGGAATGTTATTGAGTGTAGCAATAGATTGTAGATCTCTAGTGTAGCAGTAATGTTTTGGAGTGTAGCAATTATAACTAGACCGCTAGGGTAGCAGGAATTATTAAGTGGATGTAATGTAGCTCAGTAAAATGAAACACTCTTGAAATAATGTGCTCTCAACCGTGACCACTCTTATCATCACTGATAACACAATCTCAGTCAAGGGGCAAGTGGAGCTTTAGAGATAAGTGGATTGTGTCACATCTCATTGTCTTATTCATATTCATGTCAGATTCTATTTTTCATATTGTGTCATGTCAGATTCTATTTTTCATATTGTGTCATGTCAAATTCTATTTTTCATAATGTGTCATGTCAAATTCTATTTTTCATATTGTTTCATGTCAGATTCTATTTTTCATATTGTGTCATGTCAAATTCTATTTTTCATATTGTTTCATGTCAAATTCTATTTTTCATATTATGTCATGTCAGATTCTATTATTCATAGTGTGTTATTATGTCAAATTCTATTTTTTAAATTGTGTCATGTCAAATTCTATTTTTCATATTGTGTCATGTCAAATTCTATTTTTCATATTGTTTCATGTCAAATTCTATTTTTCATATTGTTTCATGTCAAATTCTATTTTTCATATTGTGTTATTATGTCAAATTCTATTTTTTAAATTGTGTCATGTCAAATTCTATTTTTCATATTGTGTCATGTCAAATTCTATTTTTCATACTGTGTCATTTCAGATTTTTATGTCTATATTATTTCTGAGTGTCATTCCACACAGCGTCATTTCAGATGGTATCATGTCATGTGTCATAGAAAGACTGTACATAAAGTAAAACATAAACAATAACAGTTTTAACGGGTGATAGTAAAAACGGTATAAGTAACGCATGGAGTTATTAAAAACATGACTAAAATCACAGAAAGTAAGTAACAGGATTTAAAATGACATGATTGTTTGAATATATATATATACATACACTATTATGTAATAAAAGCTCAGGATTATTTAGGAATATCAAAGTTGTACATTGTAATATGTATTTTTATGTTTATAGAAAAGAGTAGATTAAGTAAAACAATATTTAATATTTCAAAGATTAATAAACATAATAATAATTATAAACCACAAAGTGCTTTGTTTAGATGAAGGTGTCCATCCAGATAGCCCCTAATTTTGTGAGTCTGTCTCATATACTCTTATACAATTAAGTCATTAACTGATTCAAGCACCATTGGCAGGTGTCCTTCACCTTGAGCCAAAAAAATACATTGTAAGCATAAAAAAACCAAATAAGACTTGGAAAGTAAAAAAATTACTTCCAAATCTAAAATCACAGTAAAAAAAAAATGTTATTAAAAAAACAAAAAATCATGTGACTCTGTATTGCGTAAATTAAATTTTTTTTAAAAATGTGACACACAGAAATTATTGATCTTATTGACACATAAAAATGTTAATAATTTGTAGAAAGACAAACTTTAATCATGGCATTATGCATAGTGATTTTTAATATCAGATTGTAAGCATACATTTTTTTATGCATCAGTAAAATAGTATGCAATTGAAATATCTTTAATTCAATGAAATTATTGGAATGCAAGCTTTCATTAGAATTTTTGGTTGTTAAAAAAAAAAAAATTATCTTAAAAAATATGTGTTACTAGCAATTTGCCCGCGCGCAAGCTTTTATTAGAATTTTTGGTTGTTAAAAAAAAAAAATTATCTTAAAAAATATGTGTTATAATGAGTCATGCTGGTGAAATAAAACAGAGACTTCTATTAATTATTTTATAAAATATTATTTGTTCATTCATTTTTGTGAAACTATGGATATTCTCCATGATTTCACTGTGTTTTCAGGAAATCATGAAGATCCTTGATGCAGAATTTAATAACTATGATTATGTAATGTGAACAAGCTAAAGATTGTCAAACGCTGTTGTTTAAAATAAGGACCTGTTAAATGTCTTTGATCCCAATAAATAACTACACACAGGAACTGTAGAATTCCGGGTGTCAAGTGCTTTCAAGTAATGGCCTCATTGATATGGACAAGAAAGGCTTTTAGATTCAATACAGAAGAATTTCTTAAAGAGAAAAACATTTAAACCTGTTTTAACATCACCCTAATGTAATGTTTTGACAATTTTATGCCATGATTTAAACAGAAACCCAAAGTTTAAGGCAGCAAGTACCAAATCAACAATTTCTCTTAGTCAAATGTCTCAGCCAATGACCACCTCTAGTCAGCCAATAACCACCTCTAGTCAGCCAATGACCACCTCTAGTCAGCCAATGACCACCTCTAGTCAGCCAATGACCACCTCTAGTAACGCTGTGCAACGACATGGGCTTGATAATATATTATGATATAAGAGTATATTTATTTATTTATATTATTTCCTATCCTAGGGATTAATACATTTTAGTTTCATATTGTCATAATAAGAACAAGAGTGAATTTTGGGACAAAAATTTATCACAGTGAAAATCAGTCAAATACTTTGGTATAGAAATACTTTAAATAAAAAATAATGATACAACTGTTATTATTTTTTTTCTAAATGATGATTAAAATCAGTTACATTTTGATCAGGCTTCCTACATCTAATCTATAATTGATTCCCGTACTTTTGAAAACTCCTAGGACATTTACATAATTTGAGAGCCAAAAGTAATAACAATCTGCGTGTTGAGAAATACAAAAGATTTCTGCACCCAGAAAATTAGAATATTTAATTAAAGAGAATGTTAAATTTGCAGTTTGACAGAATTATTGGGATTTTTTTTGTAAACATTTTATGCAAATTAGGACATCCTGGAATTTCCAGAGGCCATAGTAAACCTACTTGATATAAATTGTGTAAAAATAAGATTTGAGCAGCTTTTATTTGAACAGTTATAACAACAATTATAGCTTTTAGTTATAAATATAGCTGGTAGTTTGAAGAGAGGGGAAAATAATGTACATGGAAAATGAAATAGACTTACACATGAAATGATTGCATGGTCCATTAAACACAATAACAGGCTAGTAAATGGCTTCTTATCACAGGTTTCTGAACTAAAAATTATAAAAAGTTAATTTAAATATCCAATGAGATTTAAATGCACCATTACTTATTGATTATAGAGTGAGTCTTCCAGGTGAATAAACCTTTTATAAAAAAAATAATTATGTTTGGATAAATGTTAACCATTTCATATTAGCACCCATTCAAGCTGTTGATGGAAATATATTAAACTGTTGATGGACAGTTTCAATGTCAATGTATTGTGAATATTTTTAGCAAGTGTTTAACTCATCAATGAACATGGACAGTTTCAATATCAATATATCGTGAATATTTTTAACAAGTGTTTAACTCATCAATGATCATGACGTGGCCCATACAAACATTTAGAATGACTTTCAAATTACATTTTATTTCAAGGCGGCTTTATAGGGTTTTAAAATGTCAGGGAGTCCTTATAAGCTTGTGGTTTGTGATATTACTGTGTGTTAATTAAATTAGGCTTCATCTGAACTGAAATACTAAGACACTCATATGTCGGAGTATATCCTGTAGGGTCGTAACTAAGAATATAAGAGTATAAACTTGACAGACAGACTTCGTTCAAGAGTATAGACTTCAGTAACAAGGCGAGTGTAAGGCGAGTGTATAACATTGGTATGTGTAAAAGCTTACAACAAGAGGGACAATGGAAATCATTGAAATGATCTCTCAAATATAATTTGTTACTTTGATAGAAATTTTGGTTTTTAAAAAATTGTTAAATATCAAATATAAAAATGTATAGAGCCTTTAAATAGTTCCCAAAAACATCGAGATCATATTTCTAGCCTCAAGTGGTTTAAGTTTAAAAGTAATGCTTTTTTTTAGTAGAGAGGTAAAAATCACTTCTCTGCTGTTGAGCTTTACTCCACATTTCATCATTCATTTGTAGCATTCTGGGAGGTTTTATAACTTTATTATAATATCAGATAAAATTATAATGCTTAAATAGAACATAATTGTTATATGTTTAGTAACATTAAAATTATAAAATAAAATCAGGAGATATAAAATAAGTTTGTTTTAAAAAAAAAATCATTTTATGAATTTTAAAAAAAAAAATTATTAAAATATGCTGAATGAGCACTTAATTTTCATGAGTAGTATTTTTTACCGTTTTCCACCAATACTATAATAACAATAAACAGAAAAGATAATATTTGCAAACCTTGGAGGAAATGTTTAAAGTTTAGTATTAATATTATATGCCAGGATTAATTTAGTCTTTTTTTTTAAATTGATGATTACCCTTTTTTCTTTTACAATTGTTTATCTAAGAAATACAGTACAAGTCCATTAGTCCGGCATCCAACAGTCCGGAATGCCCGATAGTCCGGCATCGCTTCGGAAAATTAAAATTTTTAGTTTTCTCCAAAAGTGTGTCTTTAAAAAGCAAATAAAAACGCCCGAGAACTATTCGGAATTTTTCGGGATAGTTCGGGATCACCCGGAAGCGCTTGGTATTGTTCGGAAACATTTAGCCGTCGGCTAGTCTCAGCTGTCACAATAAATACAGGCGCAGTGCAGCACAGTTAATCAATCCCAAAGCGTCTTCGCCTTTTTTATATAATTTTTTTTTTTTTTTTTTTTGCGTTGTTTTTGTGTCCTTTCAGTAAACTGTGTCTCAGTACTCTCTACTGTAATGCGTACTCTAATAGGTAAGTAAGTTTTGAAACTTTTTATAAACAAAGTGAGTTGTTTGACAGTTTCTTACATACAACATAATGAAACTATAACACACAACAAGAGCTAGAGACCTGCTTACGATGTTTACTTGTCTGTACCTGTTTCCCTTGATCTCCTTTGGAGGGAGGAGGGTCGGCAGAAGTGAACCCTGGCAATCCACCATCAGATCCATTTGTCCGATCAACTACACCGTGTGGAGTTACATCTATCCCACTCTGCTGCTCCTCCCCAAGGCTCCTTGCCGGGTCGTTGTCGATGACTTTATTCTGTGTAACCCTGCCCGTCTGGGCTGGTTCGGTAGTTAGGGCGACCTCAGACCTGCCAATGGTCTCCTCACTGAGGGTCAAATGACCACCCGGTTGGATGGAGGATATGTTGTCATTACTGTCCATCACAAACAGCTGATCGTCACTGCCCGCAGGACTACTGTTCTTGATGACCGGCGTCAGGGAGGGGCTGAGCATGTGTTGTCTGCTCATCATGTGACTTAAAGATGTCAACAAAACAATGTGCTGGAGAGGAACACACAAAAACAAATTTTGTTGTAGCATAAAGGAGAAGTAGATTAATAAGTAAAGGAATTTTAAAAATTTTAAGGAAAGCAGTCTTAATAAAAAAAAACGTAAAAAAAACAAGTTTTTGACTATAAATCCTTATTTATGAGACATAACTATTAGGATGTTCATTATAAAATGCAGGGCAAAACAATACGAAAATACAAAATTTTAGTTATGTCTAGTAAAACATGTTAAAGATAATGCGCACCGATCGTGAATATTTTTTTATTAAGTATTGCCAATATTATGTGCACCTTATTGCGCGACAGGAAAAGTTGTTGAATATATTACAAACGATGACACTCTATCTCAAAAATTAACATGATACATAGAGATAAATAAAATAATCTAAAAATTCAATAATTCAGTTACATTACATTCGATTGATCTGAAATTTTGACACATCATTTTTATCATGAGTCTGCATGCATAATTTCAGCTTGCTAGCTTACGAGGAAGTGGGTTAAAAATCAATCCAAAGTTTTTTTTGGCAAGCAAGGGCTCAAGCAGACACCACGAGTTAATATAAAAGGATTTTTTAAAAGTGAGAGATTTCAAAACTTAATTATAATAATAATTTAAGAACTTACATAGCGCAGTAACCCCAGCAAGCAGAGGGGCTCACATAATCACTGATAAATTTCACAAAGACATCCAGACTTTCTTTTAATGATTGTAAACTCAGTTTTTTTTTAATGGGGTTAGATAATTATTAATGGCTTTACAATAATGTTCACAGACTTGCCAAGAACAATAAATCTGTAGGGGGTTACAGATTTTTAACCTTTAGAGTGCAGGAAATAGTTAATACAACAAGCATTTCATTCTTTTGAAACAAGAATTGACAAACATAGAGTCATGTCAGATGCATGAAAGGTTATCTTCTTATCTTAGATATGCAGACGCTCCTTCTATGCAGAAGATAATTGCGTCCACAGACCATGAGAGATGATCTGTTGGCAAGTGATGCAGCGGTCACAGGCCCCGGCTATAGGGGTTCTACGCATTACCCCAGCCGCCTAACTATTGTCTAGTTAGGTACCCATTCAGAGCTGGGTGACTCGGGGACTCCTCAGGCCCCGAGAACAAATCCTCACCTTCGTTTCAATCAAGAACACACACAAAAACTATTCCCAATGTCACAGCAGAAAATGATAGCGAAAACATTAATATTAAAATTTACCCCAGCCCTGGCTAAACGCGCTTTACAAAAAAAGCTAGTGGAAATATAACATCAATATTAAACATTGAATATTAAAGAAAACATATAAGGACACGAATGGCACATATAATCAAAGTTTATTGGTAAAAGAAATGTCGAGTGTCCATCTGGAAAGGAATAAATATAGAAATAAGTGTAATAAAAATAAACAACTCACATCTTTGGAACTGACAAGTTCATCCCGAATTCCCTCCATGCTATTCTCCAGACAAGCTATGTTATCAAGGCTGTACTCAACTGTTGACCCCAGCCCTCTGAAAGTCATGTGTTCATTGACAAGTTACATTCTCATGTAAAAATATATATAGTATTTTTTCTTTAACTGTTAACTTTAAAATTAAGAGGAAGAAAAAAGGTGATTTTCAATTTATCTGCAAAAATTGACATTATATGAAGTGTAATAAATCTGAACAATTATTTGAATGTATTTTCAAATACTTTGTAACATAAGATCAGAAGGGAGTTCAGGATTTCGGAGGTGAAAAAATATGTATTTTTAAATCCCTTATATTAACTTCATCGTCTTCTCTCCCTGTCGTGCGTGGTCCCGCCCGTTCACGGAAAAACAATAGTAAAAAATTGAATCACTTCCCGTGACACTATCGAGCTGAAATTTTGCACATAAACTTTTGTCACCTAACAATGCATTGTATCAAAATTTCAGATCCATCAAATGTACCAAAATTTTTAGTTTATCTATATATATCTGTATGTAACATATAAATTTTTGTGCTAGTCTGTTATATTGAACAACCTTTGAAGTATTTTCCTGTGGCGCAGTGTGGATTATATTAAACACACTTTTTATAATATATTCCCTATCTGTAAATGTTTATTGAACATAATCAATACTTTTAGTTATGTCTCATATTTAAGGGATTTATAGTCAAAAACTTTGTTTTTACGGGTTGTTTACTAACTCTATTTTTTAAATTGAATGCATGATATTTAAACAATGAAGACGTCCCATATAATTTTTTTAACAGTTATTACCTATGGTCAGTTTACATTTAGCATTATGCCATGGCAATGAATGCTAAGTATAAACTGATATTTAACATTGAAGTTGAAAATATCTTCATTTAAAGGGGGTCATTAAAGATAAATAATTGGCTAAGGTGTGAACTAAATTAAATGCTAATGTTCTACAAACATTGCACATTTTCTAGTGTCAATAGATAATAAATATTTCTGAGTAGTTAAAAGAGGAAAATAAATTTGGAGCTCAACTCTTTATATGCATCGTTTTTTAAATGACCACACTCATTTTCAGGAAGATATTTCCTTTTTTTTTCTCTCCTTAAACTTATTCAATTAATAATAATAATAGTAATAAAATGATAATTTATATAGCGCTGTATCCCAGCAAGGAGTCGGCTCACAGCGCTTTACATGGAAATAACAATACTTATATCAATTAAATAAACATTCATATCATACTAACTTTATACATCAGCTACGTTAATCATTTTAAAAAATGTTGTTTCATTAATTTTCAAAATACATTTTAAAAAGATGTGTCTTAAGTGCAGTCTTGAATGACTTAGCAGTTGAAATACTACGGATGTGTAATGGAAGAGAATTCCATTGTTTGGCTGCACAAAAAGAGAATGACCTTTCGCCAAATGTTTTAGTTCTTGTCTTAGGAACACAGAGAATGCGTGTATCTGCAGAAGAGCGTAGCTGACAAATTGGTGACAAAAGTTCAGTAAGATATGAAGGGCATGAGTCAGAAAAGAAGTTGTGACACAGAACGGCCAGTTTGTAATCAATTCGGGCTTGTATGGGTAGCCAATGAAGTGAGTAAAGTAGCGGAGGAGCATGGTCATGTTTTTTTGCCTTTAGAACTAATCTGGCAGCGGAATTTTGAACCATTACAGTATGAGGGCCACTGAAATGTATTTTAAGTCATGAGTAACTTAAGTCATGAGTAACTTAAGTCATGAGTAACTTAAGTCATGAGTAACTTAAGAAGTCATGAGTAACTTAAGTCATGAGTAACTTGAGTCATGAGTAACTTGAGTCATGAGTAACTTGAGTCATGAGTAACTTAAGTGATGAGTAACTTAAGTCATGAGTAACTTAAGTGATGAGTAACTTAAGTGATGAGTAACTTAAGTCATGAGTAACTTAAGTCATGAGTAACTTAAGTGATGAGTAACTTAAGTCATGAGTTACTTGAGTCATGAGTAACTTGAGTCATGAGTAACTTGAGTCATGAGTAACTTGAGTCATGAGTAACTTGAGTCATGAGTTACTTGGGTCATGAGTAACTTAAGTCATGAGTAACTTGAGTCATGAGTTACTTGAGTCATGAGTAACTTGAGTCATGAGTAACTTGAGTCATGAGTAACTT
>MUZC01000544.1:288806-308498 GCA_002072015.1 Radix auricularia | reverse complement strand
TCCAACATACTCCGTTGCCACAGGCTATCGGGAATCCATCTTGAAATCGATTCACAAATTTATGCAGAAACCCGTATTGTAAATAATTATTACAGCCGTATTTTGTAAAAATTATCAAATGTAACATCATTTGAGTATGTATTATGCAGTCATTTCTAAGATTATCCATGCTTTTTATCGATAGACTGTCCTAAATTAAATACATCCAACTCTAATCATACCCTATGTGCCTGACTCGTCCAATTTTATATTATGTTACTGCGATGAGACCAGCAGTGTTGCTTAAGATAATAATATCTTTTTATTAACTAAATCAACTAAACTAAAACAGGTGTAAATCTTTTGTTTAAATGTAAATAAAACTTTAAATATATTACTTACATATTGATTGACGTCTCAAACACGAGTAATTCCTATTAACAAAACCACTAGACCGTGGTCAAAGAACTTAGCAGTGACTCGCTCGGCTTTCCCCGTGAAACAACGAAAAATGGAAATGGTTAGGTTTTTCTAAAGAAATTCGCGTCGCGCCAATAGTTACCACTCATTTGATTTTACAACAGTAATTTGAATATTATAATGATCTTTCTATCGGTGTGCGAAAAGTGTTATAGCTTAGTTAATTTCATTGTTTTTCCTACGATTTAAGTTTTCAATCTGAATTTTAAAAATGAAATAATAAAGTTAGATATACTTTCTATACATCAAACGAAAGGGTAGTATCTGCCCTTTAATTTGATGGTAACACTACGTCGCTAATTTGAATAGGCGCGAAGCGATCGGCGTTTCAAACACCTAATGGTAAAAATTCACGCGAAAAAACGCCGTAAAATTTGTCAAAACTGATACTTTTTAAACACATTAAAATTACATATGGACACAAGTTACAGATACAAAAAATATATGTTTCTGTAGATGAAGATTTGAAGTTTATTCACATATTAATTTTATTTGTGTAAGTCTCCTAGAAGTATTTTTATTTATTTTTTGAAAACTATGAAAAATGACCCCAAAACGGGTTTTTTCGCTAGTTTGGACTACCTACTTTCAACAACAAATAATTAAGCTTTAAACATTTCAATGAGCTACTACTTGCCTTTTGGAGCTGCTCATGACACTGAAGATCTCCTTCTGCCAAACGTCATTGGGACTGAAGACAAAGACATCAGAGTGGATCCTCAGCTCTCTCTTCTGTTTGAGCAAAGTCTGTGTTACTTTCTTGGCCAACTCTGAGTCAGCAGGCGAGTACGACATGCAGATGTCAAAGGGTCCGCTTTCAGTTTCCTGGTTGACGATAATGTCAGGATTAGAATTCAAATCTGATGTTATTTAAAAGTTGCTGAACCTCATTGAAGATGAGAATCTTAAAACTTTTAGAATAAAAAGAAAACGTTATCCTCACTTTAGTGAAATGATTGATCCCATACAGACCATGAAGGTCCATGGGAGCAAGTCAAGTAGAGTTCACAAGTTTCATTGACCACTTACGAGCTGGGGATTGTGTGGTTAGCACAATGCCCTGGGGGGGCCTTGCCAGTACCACGGCTCGAACTCACGACTCGAGTTCTTGCAACTTTCGGAAGTCCAGCGCGCTACTACTTAGACCACCGCACCCCACCCTTTAATGAATGGAGTAAAGTATATACAATGAATATTAGCTTTTCATTCACGCATTTCAGGTTTCAAGTATCATATATTGCAAACTGAATTAACCATGAATTCTGTGTGAAAAGAGTATTGTTATGTGGGGGTTTTAAGAACCTCAATTTAGAGGAATCCACAATGTGAAGCAGGGACGTTATCTCGTTATCTACATCATAAGAAAAGATTTTTTTTTAACATAGAAATGTTCACTTAACAAATGCAGTCAAACTAAGAATAATGCAGCACATTGTTCATAAAGCCCGCATACATTTTAAGTTTGTTAACCAGCTGAATGATGGTAATAAAGAAATGGTCAGTTTTTTCTCAGGCTGTTTTTCAAATAGTGGTTCAATCGAAATCAGTTATGACATTCTCATGAGAAAAATTCAGATAGTTCATACAAGACAGTGAGAGGTCCAGAATTGAATATATTGGGAAGCTGTATCAAATAATTTTTGGAGAGCTTGTATGTTTTTGGATCACGAAGTCAATAGTGCGCTGGCCTCACAAGCTGAGGTCGTGGGATCTAGCCCACGTTAAGCCACAATAAAAATGTTGATGAAAGACTATTGCTTAAAAAAAGAGTCCAATGCTGACTCGGAGAGGAGATGGGCACCGCCAAGTCTACCGAGCCCAGAGAGAGTTCTAATGGAAACATTAGAACCCCCTATTACCACAAGGTCATAAGGAAAAAGGAAAAAAAAGTTTTTACTTGCATATTAAGCCACTGATTTAATTTAAATGAATTTAAATGGTAATAAGAATTGTTTCATGAATAATTTAAAACCCTTAAATTTAAATCTTCAGAAATGAACTAACTCTACTCACTGTCATATTCTCCTGTTCATACCATTTATTCTTCAGGCTGGCAAAGAGATTCAGGCATTTTGAGTCTAAGTCTGACAATTTAGATGTGTTGGCAGAGTACAGAACTATCTTCAGGCACTTTAACGGCAGCCCTGCTTTGATCCACTCGCAGGCACCGTTGACCATCCCAGCCAATGACAGCAGAGCTGAGTGACCCTGGTTGGATCATTTAAAAACAAATTACGTCAGCTCCACTTCTTAACTCTTTCTCCGAACCCTTTATCTGTTAC
Organism: Radix auricularia; assembly: GCA_002072015.1. Lineage (NCBI taxonomy): Eukaryota > Metazoa > Mollusca > Gastropoda > Lymnaeidae > Radix > Radix auricularia. Next base: position 305,757 of record MUZC01000544.1, on the reverse strand, counting down.
ATCCTAATGTACTAAATTCAATAAAAAATCTTCATGAAAAACACAGGGCTGAAACTGACTGATAATAGAAGTAAAGTTAATCCATTCTTTTGAAATATACTCTCAATATTTTTTTGTCTCCTTCTATTTAACTCATTTTTTTATTACATGTTTCAATTTTAAAATCCATTCTAATAAAATCTCAAACACTGACTAAAGTAGTGTTGACTCTGTTAAATGATAAAAATGAGTTTTATCTGTTGTATGTAAAGACGATGAATGCTGTACAATGAGTTTATTAAGAGAGATCATTTTCACCTGATTTCCTGAGGCTAAAAGTGGAGTAATAATACTGGTATCTGTGTTACCCAATATTGGCATCATAGCTCGGAACATCTGACACAACTGCTCGGTCAAGTTGGCACTTTTTTTATTGCTAAAAAAATAAGTTCAAAGTCTAAAAATTCGAAAAAATAATTTTGAAATATTATTATCAAAAAATTCTTTTTTTTTTTTTCAAAATTGTTAATTACAACTAACACTCATTAGACCCTAAAAAATCAGGTAACTATTACACTTTCCTGATAAATCTGAAATTAATTTCTCAATTAATAATAAGCTTAATAGGCTTTAAAAACTTGTTATGCTCATGTTCATAAATGTACATTTTTAAAAGCATTAATAAAATTCCAGATATCACTATGCCATTAGTGTTTCCTGAATATCGAGCTTTCTTTAATATTCTATTAATTAAAATTTATTCAAATTCAAATGAAATTTAGATACACTAACCAAACTTTATTTTCCATCATGCACTAGTATTTAAATTTTTTGCATATACAAGCAAAAATGATAGATAAGAATAATTAACCTGAGTTCTAGCAGTTAAACTTTGAATACGGTAAGTTTTACATACAGTTCAAAGCAGACCAGGCGTCGGAAAGGCAAATCTGGTTCCAACAATTTAGAGACCCAGCAGGAGAAGTTTAGCCGTAAATCCAGTTCTTTACATTGTGCCAGCTTGTGTACACTGATGTTAAGGTTGTGAGCCAGGCTTCCAATCAGAGTTGAGTAGACTGGAGAATAGTCACCTAGTGTTTGAGAGAAATCGGAGTAGTAAAAGGTTATAAAAATAATTTGAAGCAAATAATTTTCAAAAAAATCTTGGCTACAAAAATATTTGTCATAATGTTTTTTTTATATTGTAAATTGCAATCAGTTAGGGCTGCGGAAATTAACTATTAATTTCTCGATTAATCGGTAAAATATTTTATTGATTAAGATTATTTTAATCGATAAAATAGCAATTAAAATTAAAGAAAATGTTTTAAACAATTTTTTCAATTTATTAATAAATAATTAATAATTAATAATACAGTCGAAACCGCTTAAGTCGACGGCGTTGGGGTATGAAAAATGGCATCGACATAACCGATGATCGAGTTAAGGCGAAAACCAATATGGCGGCAAAATATTAACATGCGCTTGAAATTTCTTTATGTACGTGTTGTGCGTTAATTAGTGATGGGACGATTAATCAGAATCGTATCGGAATATCGGGACCCTATTTCTTCACTCTTTCTTAAGGTTGTTAAGACCGTTCGTTTTTAAAGACAGTTTAAGTTTAAGTTTAAATATAACGCCGTTTTGCGGTGATTCCCAGATTGAGCGATGCTGTGCCTTCGAAGCCACTTGCTTGATTTTCCTTACAAGCTACACAAATAAGTAACCTACACATCCCCTCATTGTCCCCGAACCATTCTCTTCTGGACTCGGAATGGTCTATTGTGACCTATATATGACTCATGACAAAGCGAACTCTTCTCTTATATAAACGTACACAAATAAATTAGGTACTCCTTTTGAACTTTTGAACCATCAACTTTGACATATTTTAATTAATTCTAACCAATAGTTAAATGGCTTTTGCACACGGCTACTTCCTATGAATGAAACAATGAGAACAAAGCAGTAGTACAGTACATGTAATAGTCAAAATGAGGTTGAAGGATGAATGGTTGCCAATGACAACAAGTCTGCACACGGAACATTTTATTATTCCATTATTCCATACGATCAAACGACTTAGAATTCCTTCGGTAACTTGATGCTAATAGGACTAACCAACAACAATGGTGTGGGAGATTGAGAGTGGGGGTGAGTAAACTGTCTGTAGTCTGTTATAAATAATATAATAGTCCAAGTCACTGGATCTGTAACGCTGAGGAGCGATGTACGACAGTCTACAGCAGTTAGTTTAGTTGAAAAATCGTGTGTTGATGAGCACTGTAAAAATATTTAATATGATGACGTCATTGTTTGGTGTGCATCGGTGCGCAAAATACAACCCCTATTATTATTAAATACTTTGCGTACATTTCAGAAAGTTTAATATTTCGTATTTATCAAAAAAGGACAAGTTAGTTGGTCTTTTGAAAAGGGTTGGCGCCGCAGGCGCCACGGCGCCCCGGCACAATCTAGTATTATATATTTTAAAATCTGGGGAGCCTTGTTTACAGTAAGCAGCCTATGATTTTGGTATCGTCCCATCACTAGCGTTAATAAATGATAATGTTCATGCACGTGTTTTTGGAGTTTTTTTTAAACACAACAGCATTGCCGTTATTTGTTTGATGAAGCTATCGGCATGATATAAAATTGTACATACATGTTTGCTAACAACAAAAGGTATATGTGCACCAACTGACAGCAGAAATTTACAAATTTAAAATAAAAACCAACGTCGATTATCGATAAAAACTTTTATTATTCTCCAACACATCTCTGAAACTGGCGATTTAAGTTAGCAACACAGGTCTCAACGCAAGTGGGCTGTGACGACGACGTCACCAGCACACATCGCAAGCTGATCGCATTGCCATAGTACCAGAAGCAACACAGCGCTGAGAGCAAAACGCAAGTGGGCTGTGACGTCACCAGCAGACCCTGGTGAGACGATTGGTCATGGGGATCGAGATAACCGATGTTAAGTGGCAAATTTGACCTTTTTTGTGCTCGTGTTATGAGGTTTCGGCAACTTAAAAAAATCGAATTAAACGACGAGAAAATGCTAAGACAAAGAGAGAATTTGGCGGTTCCAATAAAAACCGTCGACATAATAGGGTGGTCTAGCTAAGCGAGCTCGAGGTAAGTGGGTTCCTCTGTAGTTTGGTTTTTTTATATACAAACTTCTCTATTTAAAAAAAAAAGATTTTTTAAATGTGTAAACTTTAAAATAACCCGTTTTTCCGTTTTTATACGGAAAATGATATTTAAAAAATTAAACATTGTTTTTACTTAATTAACAATAACAAAATTTAAATTCATTGACATTATATTGAACTATTTATATTTAAATATATCTCCTTTATTTTTAAAAATTAAATACTTAAGTTATGGGCATATTAAAAGATGCCTTAAAAGGGCACAAAATATGAAGGAAAGCAATGTAGTGAAAAAAGTGATTATGAGGTCTTAGAAAAAAAATCATAACTTTTGAACCCCTTGGGATAAAAAGAGGATGTTTATGTTTTTGTTTATCATCAAATAATTTCTATACAGCTGTTTTACTTTATATTTTTTTAATTAATTTGAAATTTCCACCCCAGTGTCTAAATTTTAATGCGTAATTTAACTAATTTTTATTGCTAACTATATTTTTAAAGTTTATACTGATTTTTTTTTTTAATAGTTAAATATTAAGTTAAACTAAAATTTGTAATATTTTAAATACAAATCCTGATTCTTTTTTTTTAAATATTGTTAAAAAATAATAATTTTAATTGTACTAAGTTTTCAAATATAATTTTTTTACAACTCATTGGACCTTTATGTAACATGTCTTGAAATAACAGTTGAGAAATGAGACTCAGCAACATTTTCCATTGTTAATATGCAGGTTTTTTTCCCATTGTATGCATAACTTTGATTTCACTTTTTTGTATTGCTTTTAAAAAACAAAATTTATTTCAGAATATTGTTATTTTTCAGAATGTCTTTAAAACAAAAAATGTAAATTGCCTTTTTTTTTTTACTTCAATGGAAATTTTCAGTTAAATGACGTCACATCTTATCTTTAGCTTTAATCAAAATTATCTATTAATTATTTGGTAATTTTTCAAAATTAACGATTAAATTTAAATTAATCAATAACAGCCCTACAATCAGTATAAAAAATGTCCAATGGATATGCATTATTTAATAACTGGATAACAGATTAATAACTTGAGTATAATCGGAATAATCCAGTAAAATTGCTTATCTTTTGAATTTTAAAAATACTTCTTCTCATGCACAATTTAATACAAAATTTACATTGGATAACGAGACAACGAAGAACATGAGAAACTGGCCAAAAAAAAAAAACTCTGTATGTAAATATAACTGTGCGGTAAACGTGTAGTACTCCGACCGCACCGGTGGCCATCTTGTTGCTATGGCACGTGACCGCCGGAAAAGTAGTGCGAGCCCCGTGAATTTAGAGGGGTAGGGGAATCAGGGATTCTAAAATTTTGCAGTTTTTTAGCAACCCGCTAATTTTGAAAAAAAAGGAAAAACATAGGGGGAAAAATAGGGGTGGATGGGGGGACATTCTAATATTTAAGGGGTATTTTTTTAGCGTTTTTCATAAAAGCAAACTAGTTTTAAAAATGAAGAAAACAATGGTTACTCACCGATCAGGCATTGGAATCACAACAAAGGGGAGGATACACTTTTTTAATCCTTTTAGAAATTCACCCATTAGATCACTACTGCCACAATTAAAATTCTGTAGCTATACCTAACCCAAACCCTAAAATCTTCAATTTTCCGAAAATTCTAAAGCTATACCTAACCCAAACCTTAAAATCTTCAATTTTCCGAAAATTCTAAAGCTATACCTAACCCAAACCCTAAAATCTTCCATTTTCCGAATATTCTAACAAAAAATGGCTACTTACTAATGGAAACGCACCCAGAGCAAATGATGGAAAAAAAAGCCCGCCAAGGAATTAGCTTCTAAATGAGCACAGCAAATAGTTCTTAGAATATACTCATTTATACTTGGAAAAAATTAACAGGAGAGCCCCCCCCCCTCTCGCGGCGCATGAATACAAATCCAATAATGATAATAAACAAATTATTTACATTTTACAGCAAGGGGAAGTAATAAGTAAATAAGAAAACAACAAGATTCAAGGGAAGCAACTATCCTTCATAGCAACCGGAAGAGACGCGATGCTGCGGTCAGAGTAATACATTTTAGCCAACTGTGCATACCATCAAATATGCACTTGGAAATTTTGTACATTAACAAGGCATATATATTCATACTTACCATAGAAAGCTGAGGTGATGACTATATCTACCTTTTCCTCCACTGGTAACTTTGTTATATCTCCTACAAGGATCTGAATTTCTCTTTTTCCAAAAGCAGTTGACAGTTCTATTTTGTCTTTTAATATTAATGCCATTCTATGAGATAAAAATTACTTTAAAATTAAAAACATAGTACATAGAAATTGAATGTTGTCATTGTCTGTCAAAATTTATCATACTAATAAAACTTCTAAAAAGCAAATATACTTGTTTTTTTTCTTTTTTCTTTCACTATTCATTTTATTATAAATCACTACTATCAATCATCAGCAGGAGTGGGCAAAAATTTTAGTGTGAAGGCTGCATAAGTAAGATATGAAAGGTCAAGGGGCTGCACCATAGTAAAAAAAAAAGCAACTAGGAAAAACAAAATACTAGATTTATTCCTAACAAACAGACCAGGACTAGTACTAGACTGCACAATAATTCCTGGGCTGTCTGACCATGATATTGTTAGGGTAACCAACACAATTAAAACTAAAATAAATAAGATGCCTAAAAGAACAATATATCTTTGGAATAAATGCAACTTAATAAAATTACACCAATCAGCTTCTAATTTCCAAAAAAAATTTCCTAAGTAAATTCAGCATAGATAGCCCTGTAGAAGAAATATGGAAGGAAATAAAAACAAATCTAAAAACCATAATGGATCAGAATGTTCCAACAAAAATAACTTCAAATAGAATTAATAAATGTTGGTTCAATTTTAAATTTAAAAAGTATTGCAAACTAAAGGAGAATTTATTTAAGAAATTTAAGGCTACCAATTTAGAAAGAATACACAAAAATACTTTAAAATTAAACACTTGACACAAACACTTAGCCGTAACCTCCAAAATAATTATATAAACAATGTGATAACTAAAGATAACAATAAAAACTTATGGTCCTTTATCAAATCAAAAAAAATGGAGCTTTCAGGTATAGCCACACTAAAAGGCTCAAATAATAAAACCTATAATGATAATGAGACTAAAGCTAATATCCTTAACACATATTTTGCATCATCATTTTCTGCCTCAGGCGACAAGGAAATTTCAATAAATTTAAATAAAATGGAAGAAATAGGTAACATAGCTGTAGATGAGATAGGTATACATTCACTCCTAAAAAACTTAAAAATAAACAAAGCTACTGGCCCAGATGAATTACCTTCCAGGTTATTAAAAGAATTAAGCAATGAACTGTCCCCAATCCTTGTAGTTCTCTTTCAAGCCTCTCTAAACCAGGGTAAAGTAACCCAGGATTGGAAATTAGCCAATGTAACGCCACTCTTTAAGAAAGGTGATAAGTCCGACCCTGGTAATTACAGACCTGTATCATTTACTAGTATCACATGTAAATTACTAGAACACATGATATATAGCAGAATAGTTAACCACCTTGACAAATGTAATGCCCAATGCCCACACCAACATGGCTTTAGGAAAAACAGATCATGTGAAACACAATTGATAGGTCTAATAGATGATCTATCAAAATGCTTAGATAATAATGATCAAATAGATACAATATTACTAGACTTCTCAAAAGCATTTGACAAAGTTCACCACCTTAGTTTACTTAAAAAACTTAAATACTTTGGAATCTCAGGTCCCTTACATCACTGGATCCAAGATTTCCTATTGGGTAGGGAGCAAACTGTAATAATTAATGGATCTAAATCTACACCAATAAAGGTTAACTCAGGAGTTCCACAAGGAACTGTCCTAGGTCCCTTACTATTTTTAATTTATATAAATGACTTACCCAACAATATCTCAACAGGAACTAAAGTTAGCTTATTTGCTGATGATTGTATAATCTATAGAACAATCAAGTCAGAACAAGATAGCAAAATTTTACAAAAAGACTTAGATGAATTAATAAAATGGGAAACTAACTGGAGTATGTCCTTTCACCCATAAAAATGTCAACTGCTAAGAGTAACAAAGAAAAAGAAACAAATAATTTCAAAATACTTCATTCATGGAAAAGAACTAACCCAAACAAAAGATGCAAAATATTTAGGAGTCATAATAAATGAGAAACTATCTTGGAACCCCCATGTCAATGAAGTTATTAAAAAATCAAGCAAAACCTTAGGCTTTATAAAAAGAAACTTTTACAATTGTAACAAAGATATAAAACTAAAATGCTACCTCACCCTGGTGAGACCTATACTAGAATATGCATCTTCTGTATGGGACCCATCCACCAAAGAAAATATTGATAAGTTAGAACAAATCCAAAAAAGAGCTGCCAGATTTATTACTGGAGAATATTCAAAACTGACAAGAGTAACACTAGTAACACCATTAGTTAAATCATTAAACCTTGAAACAGTAGAGGATAGAAGAACCAAGAGTAAATTAGTAATTATACATAAGGCAATTAATTCTAATTTAGAAATACAACACAAAGATAACTTAATACAACCCTCAAATAGACATAAAGATAAAAACACCTTTCTTATTCCATATGCAAGAACAAACACATACAAGTTTTCTTTCTTCACGTCCGGTATTCGGGCGTGGAATGGGTTGCCTGAAGAAACCAGGAAAGCCAACACTTTATCATCATTTAAAACTCTAGTAAGAATACACAAACTATAGAAATACGTAGGACGCAATAATCTTCTGTACAGAAGGAGCGTCTGTAACATATAAGATAAGATATGAAATTTAGCCTCAGTCTCACCTCAGTTTAAGTACAAGAATCTATAACATGAATGTATAGGATTTTTTCAAATTGTCAGTATTAGTATATTACTGCAGAGCTCTGCGGGCCATAAAAGAACGTATAGCGGGTGCACCTCTGATCTAAATATCAGTTCAGAGATAAGTAGTAATCTAAATTAATCTAACTTAAGAACAGTACAAGCATGTCGCGGCACGAGATATCCAATTCAGAAAGTTACCTTAATTCAGCAAATCTTAACACAATTACAATTAGTTGATTGTACTTCAAATATTGATTATTTTATCAACGATGTGTCTGCTGCTATGAAAAAGTAAAGTCATACAGAATAGGACTGCATAAAGCTTTTTTATTAAAAAAAAACAAATTACACAGACTATTTGTGTAAGGAAACAATAAATTAAAGCTTTATTATCAACTAATACAAATAATGGTAGACGTTTCGGCTCATGCCTTCATCAGTACAAAAACAATTACATGTACTTACATATATATTCAAATTAAAACATATTAAATTCTATGTGATAAAATGAAAAGAAATGAAAGACAAAAATAAACACGGACATAGAATATAAGAAAAAGGAGGAAGTTGAAGTATACTTCAACTTCCTCCTTTTTCTTATATTCTATGTCCGTGTTTATTTTTGTCTTTCATTTCTTTTCATTTTATCACATAGAATTTAATATGTTTTAATTTGAATATATATGTAAGTACATGTAATTGTTTTTGTACTGATGAAGGCATGAGCCGAAACGTCTACCATTATTTGTATTAGTTGATAATAAAGCTTTAATTTATTGTTTCCTTACACAAATAGTCTGTGTAATTTGTTTTTTTTTTGAAAAAGTAAAGGCAGACAACTCGACAAGACTTGGCTAGTGCTACGACATGTCGTAACACAAGCAACATCCCTTTGAGTTGTCTGCTGTTATGACTGGTCATAAATATATGCTGTATTTTAATTATGATGACACTAATGCTTAAATACTAAACAATAGTTCTCATAATCAAATTTTTTGAATACTATATAAGCTGACTAATGAATTTTAAAGGTTAAAAAAAAAACTTGATTGGTGTAAACTAAATGTCTAACATTTATAATTTTAAAAAAACAATATTAGACATGAGCATTGCTAGAAGAAGTGATAGTTCCATGCGCCTGATGGTAAATTTGGTAGTGGGATCAAATCCTACTCCCACTCGCGTCCAGTTTTAAATAGGTGTTTTTTTGAACTTTTTGTGTGTTTTTGTTTGTTTGTTAAATCAATCACAATGAATGCGCTGCTGACTGTAATTTTTGTTATTTTTATTCTGAAAAGCAGATACATTGATTCAATCTACAGTCAATAGTCAATACACACATAAATTAAATAAGCTCAGATCTATTACTATTAATAATTAATGTCGTATTATATGCATATAAAATATAGAGAAGAGTTTATTAAAATATTAGGTAAAAGCAAAGTATGTCGACCGTGACTTCACGGTCATGGCGGCCTTCTTTGTTGTTATCGCACGTCCTTTAAAAAAGCTTTAAAATTAAAATTCTATAGCTATACCTAACCCAAACCCTAAAATCTTCAATTTTCCAAAAATTCTAAAGTCTAAAGCTATACCTAACCCAACCCAAAACCTTGCATTTTTTATAATCCTTTTAAAATAGAACTTCCGGTTGCTATGAAGGATAGTTGCTTCCCTTGAATCTTGTTTGTTTTCTTATTTATTTATTACCTCCCCTTGGGGTGGAATGTAAATAATTTTGTTTATTATCATAATTGGATTTGTGTTCTTGCGCGCGCGCGTTTTCTGAGGTTTAATTAATTAAGATAAAAAGAGGGGAGGCATGAGAGGAGAGATTTTAGAGGAGGGCCTAATTTAATATTTAATTAGAAATTAATGTACATTAAAAAAGATGGGGTGAAGGAGAGGGGGGGCTCTCCTGTTCATTTTTTCCCAAGTATAAATGAGTATATTATAAGAACTATTAGCTGTGCTCATTTAGAAGGAGTGCAGCTCATTACCCTGGTGCGCTTTCACCATTAGCTCTGGGTGTGCTTTCATAGTAAGTAGACATTTTTTGTTAAATTTTGGGTAAATATTGGCAAAATGGAGACTGTGTTATAAAAAATGGAAGGTTTTAGGGTTTGGGTTAGGTATAGCTTTAGAATTTTTGGACAATTGAAGATTTTAGGGTTTGGGTTAGGTATAGCTTTAGAATTTTCGGAAAATTGAAGATTTTAGGGTTTGGGTTAGTTATAGCTTTAGAATTATCGGAAAATTGAAGATTTTAGGGTTTGGGTTAGGTATAGCTTTAGAATTTTTGGAAAATTGAAGATTTTAGGGTTTGGGTTAGGTATAGCTATAGAATTTTAATTGTGGCAGTAGTGATCTAATGGGTGAATTTCTTAAAGCGATTAAAAAAGTGTATCCTCCCCTTTGTTGTGATTCCGATGCCTGATCGGTGAGTACCCTTTGTTTTCTTCATTTTTAACACTACTTTGCTTTCATGAAAAACGCTAAAAAATACCCCTTAAAATATTAGAATGTCCCCCCATCCACCCCTATTTTTCCCCCTATGCTTTTCCTGTTTGTTTTTAAAAATTGGCGGGTAGCTAAAAAAAACTGCGAAATTTTAGAATCCCTGATTCCCCTACCCCTCTAAATTCACGGGGCTCGCACTACTTTTCCGGCGGTCACGTGCCATAGCAACAAGATGGCTGCCGGTAATGACGGCGCGGTCAGCTATCTTCGTTTTTACCCTTTCTTTTCCAGCAACCGGTAGCGTCATGTCGTCATGGTCGACATACTTCGCTTCAGCCAAATATTATAATTATAGTTTATAGTTATAAGTTATACCGACTAAAACTAGTCATAGCAGAAATTGCGTATGTCGTAATACTACTAACATCCCGTTGAATCGTCTGCTGCTACGACAGTCGTGCGACAGTCGTGCGTGTCGTAACGGCAACAGTAACAGTGGCAACACTGAACACACATCTCTCCTGGCTACGACATCCTTTTATCAAAATCATCATTACAAAAAATATATTAAAATACCTTGGATTTGTACTCTTGACTTTCAGACTAAATTCAATTTTTTACTCTACCACCAGCAGTCACTCGTCATTTTAAGTTTGAATTGAAGTGTTTGAGGAGTGGATTTGTCTCTCCAGATATGCATTATTTACTGTTACTCTTTTTTATTCAGAATCTCTCATAGTAAATAAATTTATAAAAACTTTAGAGGAAAAAGATTTTGGATTTTAAAAGATGAATTAGTTATCCCTAGTAATTGAAAATAGCAAAACAAAACTAAATATTTAGACAATATTCAAATAAATAACACACCGTGTCTTAAGGGTTATTGGATTTTTTTTTTTAAATCTTGTCATGAAACTTCTCACTTTGGGGCCTTTCTATGGAACTACCATAATACAATCATGGGCGTCGCTAGGAATTTTTCCAGGGGGGGGGACCAAAAAATCACGTTTTTTAATCTAACTGACAATGCTATCTGCTATACTGACTATACAGGTTTAATTTTCAATAAAATTGAAGTTAAGTATAACATAACGATCGAAAAAAAAGTCTTAGAAATTAATAAGACTCACAAATTAGCGCTTTGATAGCTAAAACACAACACATAATAATGCATTCAATAAATTAAAAACGTAAGAAACTTTTACAAATGTAAGATATAAAACTAAAATGCTACCTCACCCTGGTGAGACCTATACTAACTAGAATATGCATCTTCTGTATGGGACCAATCCACTAAAGAAAATATTGATAAGTTAGAACAAATCCAAAAAAGAGCTGCCAGATTTATTACTGGAGAATATTCAAAACTGACAAGAGTAACACTAGTAACACCATTAGTTAAATCATTAAACCTTGAAACAGTAGAGGATAGAAGAACCAAGAGTAAATTAGTAATTATACATAAGGCAATTAATTCTAATTTAGAAATACAACACAAAGATAACTTAATACAACCCTCAAATAGACATAAAGATAAAAACACCTTTCTTATTCCATATGCAAGAACAAACACATACAAGTTTTCTTTCTTCACGTCCGGTATTCGGGCGTGGAATGGGTTGCCTGAAGAAACCAGGAAAGCCAACAATTTATCATCATTTAAAACTCTAGTAAGAATACAGGACTAAACACAAACCATAGAAATACGTAGTTCGCAATAATCTTCTGTACAGAAGGAGCGTCTGTAACATATAAGATAAGATAAGATCTCACGGAAAATTAAAATTGTGTTGTGAAATAATATTCGTGTTGAAACTGCAGGATTATAAAAGATGGATATCAGAATATTTTTTACAGGCTCAAAAAAAAAGTTGGGTAATTGTGGGATTCCGAAATGCTGTTATTAGAAGATTTTGGGGCGTCTGCAGCATATGACTAATCATTGGAATTGATGACAATAGTATAAGTTCAACAGCCAGAAACAAATGAGGCAAATTTTATCTAATTTGATTTTCGCTGACACTTATTCTTTTCCTAAATTGGATATTGGAATATAATTGTAAGGTATCTCAGGACACACGACCTTTCAAATGAGTTGAAATCGCAGCTGATTCGTGATTGTTGTGCCCCTGATAAAATGTATGAGTTTAGAGCAGTGAGGGAAACAGAGTTTTTAATTTTTAGATATGCATGGTTATCAAACTATTCACTGTGGCTTTTATACTCGCAAATGTTAAAAGGTTTCTTTTGAAAATATTGCGTGTTGTTTCCGCAAAAAGTAATTCAAGGAGTTCAGTTAGCATTTGTCATCAAACCATGCACAAAATATAAAGATTTCAACATGCAAAGCATATGACACAAAGGCTATCATGAAGATGCAACTGCCAGCAATTTTGTTGCATTATTGAATGCCAAATCAGTTTCTATAGATGGGCAGTTGGACTCATCATTTAGAAGACAAATTCAAGAAAATCGCAACAAACTGGGCAGTGGCGTAGCTAGAACCTTTGCCACCCGGGGCGGTCTCCAATTTTCCGCCCTTTTTAGAGGCCAACCATAAATGACGTCACGCGTGGGGGTGGGGGGATCCCACGTTTGTGACGAGGGGAATGTTTAAATAATGTGACGTAACATTAAAAACGCGTAACTTAAAATAAAAGATCCTATTAGATATTGAATTCCTGACAATTTATTTAATGACGTTTTACATGGCTTTACGCGTGTTAAGATATTATAGTGCAGCCCTACACTAAACAATATACTCAAATGACAAAGATTTATTTGAAACATGCTCATTTTCAAATAGAAAAGACTTTTTTATCGGGGGGTGGGGGGATAATTTGTGACGTAATATGGAAAAACGATTCTAACGTGTGACGAGGGGGTGGGGCTAAAATATGTTAAAATATCGAGAAGTCATTTATTGCTGGCCCCTTAAATCAATCATATGATTGATTTTTATAAATTAATAAACATGAATAAATAATTGTAATTGAAGCGAAGAAAAGGTGGGAAACATTTTACCATTGCATGCCATATTTATGTAAGCGGTAATAAAGAGGCCGCATAAAATGATATACCTATAAATACACACTCATAAAAATACAAGATACGTTTTTTAAAGGCCACATGAAAGTTTCTGAGGTCGCAGGTCCACCCCCACCCCATGAGTCAACACAAATTCAAAAAAAAACAACAACAACATTACCCATTAATATGCTTTAATTTTGTATTTATAGATTTTCACAAAGAAATTAAATACATTAGTTTGTAAACATATTTATACATTTACTTTACTAACTTTCATAGTATAAAAATCGTGTATTATTTTATCAAAATTTCAAATTAGTTATAATATCTTGTTCTATGTCAATATTGCAAGTTTTTATGGTCTTAAATCATTCATTGTGAAACAAAGATTATTTTAAAATTCAACTTCAGTTAGCAGAAAGTCCTTTGACAACTAGCAACACTGATAGCAATTGAGAAAATTCTTTGCAAAATTACAGTTTTTCTGTTGGGTACATAATTTTAAAATCTATACTGTTGAATACATTTTAATAGATAAAAGCCCCTCNNCCCCCCCCCCCCCCCCCCCCCGTTTTTTCTAACATTATGCCTCTTCTAGAAGTGTAGGTACAGCTAGAAAAAACTGGATCCTCTTTCATTCAATATTGAAATTTTCTTTATCAATGTTAAAATAGAAATTTATTTTAAAGCAAATTCTTCATTTAGTAGGCTACATGGTATTACATGGTATTATATACGTATATTTTCTTGCAAGGATATGCACCTGATCAAAGCGTTCTTTTATTTTCCTTTATATTCTATCCCCTGATAAAAACAATTCTCGTTTCACTTCTTGTTGTAAAGATATAACCACGTCTTCTGAATTTTCACCACTCATATTTCTTCCAAAATTATTTTGGCTGATATAACAGCGTTTTGTATTAGCATTTCGCTTTGTTCCGTGAAACGGGTTTGCATTAATTAAAAGAAGAAAAAACTAGTTCCCATAAACTGAGATTACATAAAACATACAAAATAAAAAGGTTGCATTTAATCAAGTAGAGCTCCAGTATCTGATCTCGATTTACTAGTTACTTCTTCAGATGTCACTTTTAATTATTTATGCCTATTGTGGTGTTAATTAACGTAGAAATTTTAATATTTTCATTTGCTTGTCATAAATCAAATTATTTTCACATTACTTCAATTGGATAGGCGTAACATTTTAATAAAACCCGTATTTTAATTTATGCTACTTTAAGGCAATAAAAAAGATTTAAATTTAATTTTTAATAATTCCCTTAGAATAATTTTATGAAAACTGAAACAATAACATAATAAATTACTACTTTCAAGTAAAATACAAGTTTGCCGGTTTGAACCACCATGTCATGTAGGTACTTGTTCGCGAATCATTCTGCTCGTGTGGAAATTCCACACAAAAACTGCCGTGGCAATATTAATAGCACATTTTTTTCCGGCCCAGCGGTGACATGTGTTTTGTGTGTGTAATTTTCATATATCTGCTACGTTTACCGATTGATTTTCCAAACAAATCGAAACCTTTTTGAGAGATCTTAAATTTTTTAAATTAAGTTTGCGTATAACAACCAATATGTAATCAAACAAATGTTGTGCGAACCATTAATTAAGACTCGAAATTATGAATATTGGGCGGTTATCGGAAATATTTTTAAAAAAACTGCCCACAAATGCCGCCCTCAAAATGTATGCCGCCCGGGGCGGACCGCCCCCCACCGCCGCAACCCCCCTCTAGCTACGCCACTGAAAATGGGTCCCATCATTTCTACAATCCTATTTTGCGACATGCATGATTTAGCACTTCGTGGAAAAGAATCAAATCATGGTAATTTTTAAGTCCTGTTAGAATTTCGTGTTGAATCTAGAGATGAAGTTCTTGGTAATCATTTATCAATTGGTTCTTGTATGCCAAGTACATCTCGGCAACTACGCGAAACACTAAAATCGAAATTTGTTAGTCACTCTTGTGTGAAGACATTGTTAGTTTTGCATTTTCTACACTTGCCGACGAGACTAATGACATTTCAGGCATTCAGCAGATGTCACTTGACAAGAACAAAATAGGAAAATGATCGCCACAGAAGAATTCCTGGGATATATTCCAATTGTCGATAGAACATCTGAAGGTTTAGCCAACAACATCATTACAAATTCATTAGAATTTGGATTAGATATGACAAAGCTTGTTGGTCAAGGTGGATGTTTTACAATTGCAAGTAAAGAAGGAGTTCAAGCTATAATTAGAAAATATGCCCAAAAGCAGCATTTTGTACATTGAAGTTCACTTAAAGCAAATCTTGCCGTAAACAATTAAATAATGTGAATACTATACGAAAAAATAATAGGAACAATTAAGTCAATTATAGTGTTTTGCGAGAAAGTAATCAGTAATCGCCAAAATGTTCATTTCCTATGTGAAACTAGATAGACACATAAATATAAAATCTTGCGAATTTTTGCTGAAAAAGTGACAGAAAATTTATTTAGAACAATCAGCAACGTAGGCCTAATCAGTTATACTTGCAGATATAGAATCTAATTCTTTTTTATGTTTGATATGTGTACACTGTCTTCAATGTAATAAACTTGCAAGGAATTTATTTCAGTTTTATTGTAACAAATCAATAGGATTTTTCTAAAATCCAGGGTAGGGGGGCAAATGCCCCCCATGTGTACACCCATGAATACGATGTCAGTAAAGATTAAAGAAGAAATTTAAAATTCAAAAAATAATATTTAAAATGATTCATTGATTATCAATTAATTATAATTGATTCCTTAATTATAGTCAGAAATGAATTTGAAAAAAAAAACAATTGTGAAATAATTGAATACATACTACATTATTACTACATACTATTAGTTACATACGACAAAACGGATGTTCAACAGTCATTGGGTCTGAGTGTCAGGGGTATGAGAACCACTGCGTTTTTCAGTTGGAATATTGCCTGGTCACGGGCTCATGTTTTGAACTGTGAACGAGTTCACTCGAGTTCTGTGAACGAGTTCACTCGAGTTCACTTCACGTGGGGAGCGTTTGCTCAGTCCACGCAAGGTCTGTCCAGGGGCCACGGGTATATAACTCGTGGGTCTCGATGTGTAGGACAGAGAAGGACAGAGACGGACAAGGGGTTATGCTGCGGAGACCAGCGGGCGTTGACAGGTCGCCGGGTGTCAGTAACACGAGGAATACCGGAGTTAGGGTTGCCGTGTTGGCTGGCTGGACTGTACGCCGGGGATTGGTTATAACTAACGACTTGAGTTGAAGTCGTACATGGTTGTCAAGTGTATATGAATGTAAATAAAGGTTTGCTGTTGAAAAGGACTTGAGTTGGCTTATTGTGCAACAGCTGTTGGTGTGTAAGCCTCGGGACCTAAACCCTAGACAACGATACT
>MUZC01000544.1:269265-280703 GCA_002072015.1 Radix auricularia | reverse complement strand
GGGGATAACGGAAACAAAAAAAGTTCGCAGACTCCTGCCCAGTGGCGTAGCGAGGGGGGCAGGGGGGGCGAATGCCCCCGGGCGCCACGTTAGGGGGGCGCCAAAATGAGTATTAAAACTCATTATTTAATTTCATTTTAATGTAAACTAATGCAACCCAAATACGTTTGCGAGATTGAATATTGGAGCTCCGAAGATATCTTTACTACAAAACAGTTGTTAAACATGATTTAGGCGCCCCCATTGAGCGTTAAGGGGCGCCATTCTACTCATAAATAAATGACACATCCTAATGTAGGATTGCTGATGTGGTTTTTTTTTAATTTAAAAAACTGTGAGTTGATGGTAGTGAGCAATAAGAGACAAATACGATTCTTTTAATAGAGCTACCAGAGACGACACTAAAAGCAACCAAAATTACCAAGACAAGAAAAAGGAGTGGCTTAAAGCAGTGGTTCTCCCCCGGTGGTCCACGGACCACTAGTGGTCCGCGAAGATTTGCCAGGTGGTCCGTGAGAGAAGCATGAAATTTACGCACTGTAGGATTAATCGAGATAGACTAGCAAGTAAAAGAATTAACGCAGACTTAAATATATTTATGATCTGGCCATAATGGTTTTTAATTTTATCAAGCTCGTCAATAAAATTCTCGTCTCTTTGATTTCTCATGCTCGAATATGAATCTTGAACGTTAACAGTTACTAATGTATACTGAAGTTCGCTGGTTATCTGACTGTTTTAATTACGCGATGACGTAAGAGATTTTCATGTAGAAATAACTCAAAGCTTATTGATAGTTTGAACCATGGCTAATGGGTTGCTGTTCTGGCTTACTTGGCTGAAATTTTTGAAAAGCTCAATAAACTTAATTCCGTGTCGGCAAAAAAAAAAGCAGATACATTATATAACTCTCAGTGACAAAATGTCTGCTTTTACGAAAAAGCTTGATCTTGGAAAAAAAAAATTATTTCAAGGTAACTTTGAGATGTTTGATAAATTGTACGAAATCACCGAAAAACCAGAAAATGCAGAAATAATTTTTAGTAGTGGCCCGTAGTTAAGGCACTTATTTTTCAAGTGGTCTTGGAATCTCAAAAGGTTGAAAACCACTGGCTAACAGAATGGTTAATACGTGTCCCTTTGCTGCATGTTGTGACTCTTTAGAAAGATAAATCGTACTTCCCCAATTCTCATGTGGAGGGATTAAAGTGGGAGAGGGGAGGGAAGGTCTCTCCTCTCACGGGCTTGTATCGGAGTGTCAAAGCAAGTTGGATTCCTTTCATATGAAACATCAGGCACCGCCTTTCTTTCCTGACCATCGTCGATAAAACTTGTTGCTCAGTAGGATCAACTGTTAGAAAAAACACCAACAAAATGTCCGAGAAAATCTAGGTTTAGTATCTTATTTATCACCGGAAATCCAAAATGAATGTATCCACCTACTTACATCGACTGTAAGGAATCAGCTGTTGAGTGAAATAAGAAAACACAAGTACTACGGTATCTTACTTTACTCCAATCGATCTAGGACACCGGAAAAGCTTTCTCAAGTCATCAGATTTGTGGATGTGGATTTACAAACTAAAAAGTAACTATCAAAGAATCATTTTCAGATTTTGCAAAGATACATTCCAAAGACGCAAAAGCCTTGAAATAGTTATCGTAGAGAAACTGGAATCTAATGGCATACCACTATCCAACGGTCGGTCACGATGTTATGACAATGCTTCTGTAATAAACGGGAATGTTTCCGGCCTTCAACAGCGAAAATGTGCTAGAAATCACAAAGCATTATTCATCAACTGTGGCAACCACAGCTTAAAATTTAGCAAGAGTACACTTAACTAAACATGATCCAGTTGTTATCACGTTTTTGGAACAGTTAAAAGTATAGATTTATGTTTTCAACAACTCGTTGGGAAAAAATTAAAAAAGAGTTGTGCCAATCACAATGAAGAGGGAGTCTGAAACACGTTGGATTGCACGATCAGAAACTGTTATAGCAATTTATTAAGTACTATATGACATGCCAGGGCTGTTGGTAAAATTATCAGATCATACAAATATGACGCCTGACACCAGAAGTGATGCATAAGCTTTGCTGGTAGGTATATAAAACTTTAACTTCCTAGATTTTAAACATTTCTGGAACATCATACTTGATAAAATTGGTAGTGTTCAGAAACGGTTCAAGAATCCTACTGTGAGTTTCAAGGAAGCTTAATCTGATCTTGAATCGCTTGAGCAAGAAATTGTCAACATTCGTGTTAATTTGAGCCATGTTGCGGTAGACAATGGGAAAGAAGATGCACAACTCGGAGAATCGAGTTTGACAGAAGATTAGACGACATCGGAGGATGCCTTCGAGAATTAAAAAGAGATGCAGAACTTTCTCCATAAGAAGAAATTGCACCAGCTATGAACAGCAAAATTGATAAACCCCAACAGGAAATATCAATACGGATTTTACGTCTTAAACAACCTCAACAACAAATTTGGATTTTTACTAGTTACTAGACGTCAAATCTCTTCTTGCTGAAACAAAAGTCGATACGCTTCGTTATAATTGCTTAGATTTTGTTAATTTCTACGAATTGTGTACATAAATCAAAGACTAAAAAATGATGCTCAGTACCCGGACTGAAGTTCTACCGGAAACTACTTTGGATCTTCTCGATTTTATTGTTTCAACTGGAGATGACGTATTTCTGAATCTGCGCATTTCACTTCAAATACTTCAAAAAATTGCTGTTTCAACTAAAAGCTGTGAGCGGTCCTTCAGCAAAGTAAAACCTTATTTTGTCTTAATTACGTGCTTCAATGGATCAAGATCGTCTGGATGATCTTGCACTCCTTAGCATCGAAAGAGAACACTTGAGAATATCAATTTTAACAGCGAGATTGACGACATTCAAATCAAGGAAGATATATTTATTTTAGATTATGTCTATTCGAGTCATGTATAATTAGTAGAGTTTTTTTTTTCAAATAAATTGTTTATAATCGTATAGAGAATTATTAGTCTGTATTGTATTTCATTAAAATATCATTTGCTTCAAAAAATGAACCATATAAACAGTAAAATTTCAAATTTTTCTTGGGGGCTCAGTGAGCCCCCAGAATGTTTCGGTCCGTCAAGGGGCGCATAATTTGTGTCTTGCCCCCGGGCGCACATGACCCTAGCTACGCCACTGCTCCTGCCGCGAGTGAACGAAACTGCGGTTACATCACAAAAGCTTTGATGTCAACATCAAACGACGCAGGGTTACAATTTCCTATGTTCTCTTGTGAATTCTCAAACTTAAGAATTATAATTATATTTAATTTTCGTGTCTTGTTAACTTACGCCAACCGGCGTCTGATAGCCTATCGACCGGCACTTTGAGAAGCATTGAATTTTTTTTTAAAAAGTCATTAAATAAATTTTAAGTGACCAAATATTTCAGTGGAAGTTTTATTTAAAGTTACCCTTTCGATGTGACGTCACATTTCTTCCACCCCCTCCCTCCCCCACGTCACGCATTTTTACAAAAGTGGGACCTTCCTCCCCCCTAGGTGCGTGACGTCATTTATGGACGGCCCCATTCGCATTGTTATAATTTCTTCTTGATGTAGTTTGTCTGTCCCCCCCCCCCTTTTTTTAAATTGCATAATCTATTTGCAAGTCTGGTGAAGGGGTGGGGGGTTGGCTTATAGGCCTGTCAACGGGTACCCGGGACCCGGGTAATAGTATTTCAAGGTCATCATTTTCACATCAATGAGTCATTACATCAAAATTACCCTTTTTCAATATAACAAAAAAGAAGTAAAAGGTTAATAGTTGTAATAGCGGGCATAATGACGAAAATTTTGGGGCATTTTGAACGGGTAACCCGGGTACCCGTTCAAACATTGGACGGGTACCCGGGCAGCTTTTTTCAACAATATTGACAGCCCTATTGGCTTATGAGTGGGTCATAGGTGCAGGATTAGTCTTCGGCGCCCTTGCAACTGCCCCGATGTCATTTTTACGCCACTATTTGTATCATATATGTGGGAGAAAATCAGCAGCCCCGAGCCTAGTGCTTTTCGTGGGTCTTCCTGGAAGACCCTCTCACCTATCCCACCCCTCCCCCAAGTGGACCACAGCTGAGGACTCCCCGAGAGCGGTCGCTTCTTAAGTGGCCGTCTGTGCATCCAGGACACAAGGACTAAAGAGGGGTGAAATTTTCCCTACTTCGACTCGCCACCCCAGCTAAGATATAAGGATGTCTGAGTTATCAATTATAATGCATTTTTAAGTTTGTTTTTAAATATTAAATAATTTTTAATTTTTTTTCAGTTTAACTGAGTATTTAAAAAAAAATTATTAAGTTTCCTTCAAGCTTACCTTGAATTGTGACAAGTGTATTTAGTATAGTAGCATAGGAATAAGCACAAATTTAGCGGTGTTAGAATTTTAAAAAAACATGAGTAGATAACTCTAACATTTTTGTTTACGTAGTATCTGAGATAGAAAAAATAACTCCAACAGAATATCAGACTTATTTTTATTGAACTAGTCACAGTTAATCATCGTAGGCATAATTCTTTAATAACGTATTTTTCTAAGCTACATCTCTTGACTTTGCATTTTTGTTACTCTAATGTATACATTTGTGTACTATTAACTCTTTCCCTGCCAGGGGGTTTCGGGGGTTTCTTACACTTACACGTTCGTGCCAGACCATTTTTTTAGTTTGGTAATTTTTTAAGGGTGACCTTAACTATCGTAAAATGTTTAATAAATGTCTAAAGCAACATTAGTGTATCTTATATCAAAAGAAAGGAAGGTAAAAACCTATATCTCCGACCGGGCCGACCTTATCGGCGGCCATCTTGTTGCTATGGCACGTCACCGGCCCGGAAAAATAGTGCGAGCCCCGTGAATTTTCCGAAAATTCTAAAGCTATACCTAACCCAAACCCTAAAATTAAAATAACAACTATCCTTCATAGCAACGGGAAGAGACGCGACGCTCCGGTCGGAGATATAGGTTTTAGCCGAAAGGAAATTGAATAGATAATTCAATTATGTAGAAGCAAATAAAATATTACCAAACTAAAAATTATTTTCACTATAAGATTTTGTGATCAATTTTTGTGTCTTTAATTTTCTTTGTAAAAAATCTGAACTTACCAAACTAAAAGAAAGTCTGCATAGCTGTAATCATTTTCTCCTTTAATTATCACAATGTAAATTCCATTTATGAAATAAATGCTTTTTAAATTTTGAAAATATCCCATGTAGTTTTAAAGTTATGACATTTTTTGTATTGATGATGACCATGGCAGAAAACTTTTTTCTATTATTTCCTTATATAGAAACCGAACTGTCACCACTGCTCTTTTTCCATTTAATGCCGTATCATACGGATGAAAATCTTAACTAAATTCTAAAACTAATGTTTTATTATTGTTTTAAAATGTTTCTGCATCAATAATTCACATTTAAATTTAATAAGATAGCAGTAAATACTAAAATAAATCACTATGTTCGTTGAGTAGGCGTGGCCATATCTTTGTTTACAAAATAAATCGAAACAAGCTGCTAATTTTAACACTACTGAATGTAAACACATGCTATTTCTAAACAGAAAGGAAGTAGAAAAGAGTTACCTCTCATTTTAAAACTTAAAAAGTCTAATGGGACAATCTAAGCAACGAAATAAATTCAAAAACTCAAATCGCCTATATATCGGCGATTGGCACAAACGTGACCAGTCGAGATCGCCTATATATAGGCGATTGGCAGGGAAAGAGTTAAAAACATTACACAGAATGACTTAAACTTAATGAACTTAATTTCTGAAGTCTTAAACTTTTCTAGATTTTGTTACAAGCCTGCATCTATTCAAATCTACTGACTACTCTTCCATTTGGTTGGGGGGGGGAGGAGAGAGAGAATGCACGGGTTACAAGGAGTGTGTAGTGGAGAGAGTGCGGGAGGATGAAGGAACAGATCGCTTTGCTGATTGTGGATTAATATTCTGATCAAATTATTAAAATATTGAACTGAAGCAACTTCAAGTGATAGTGATAGTGTTAGTATTGTTATTGTGTAGTTACCTGATCCTACAAAAGCTTTTGCAGAGCTCTTAATGAAATGCGTTGTTGAAATCAGTGGCTAAGGGCGGACCAAGATCCCCCTAGACAAAAGATCCACCTCAAGACTCACAAGTTCCCAAAATTGATTAGGGCATTGATTTCAAAAATCAACTTTTGAGTTCTTAAAATTAAAAGCTAATTATTGTCCTCTGTATATCTCCTTGTTTCTTTATAAATGTTACTTAATCATCTTAATCACATCCACAACCCAAAGTGTGTCCTCAAAATTTTTATTAAAATATTATAAGTAATTTATGAAATGCTTTGGACCATTATCATATTTTCTTCTGCAAATAACACTTAAATGCCACACTGGAAACCAATTATGTATGAAGGCTTAAATTATTGGTTTTAAAAGGTAGTCTGTTGTGATATATGCACACCGCTATGACCATGGTTATACTTAGGTGGATAGCAAGATGCATGAGTTAATGCTACTAATTTAGTGAATTCTCACTGACCATTTACTTTGAAAAGGGGAATAATGCACAAGTCAGTATGGATGATAACAGAAGAGTGGTGGAAGGAGTTGAAACTTAAAGTGAACCATGCTGTAGTCTACATGGACAATCATATGGCAGAGTTTCTACACTGGAGTGGAGGAATCGGAATACTTTTATCAGCTGGTGTTGTTGACATCAGGGAATTTTCTTCTTTTGAGGTCAGTTTTAATGTAATTCACAATTATGATAACTCAAATTATTGCAATTAAAGTAATATGAAATTGTTTATTGGCTTCATCATATATAAGCCTTAGTCCTCTTAGAACAAAAAAAACCTTATTACGATCAATTTGATAGTTTGCTTCTATGATATTGATATACCTACTTAACCAATTATTTGTAAAAACATACTTTTGTACTAGTCTCATATATTAAAAGTGGTATTTTTTAAATACTAAATTCACAGTAAATTTTATAAATCCATTAACAAATTTTTTGTTTAGATAGAGTTTTAAACCAAAAATTTTTTTTTTCTGTAATAGTAATATTCATAAGACTTGAGAGATGAATAAATATATTATGGTAGGTGGCTTAAATTTTAACAGAGGACTCCCTCTGTGTTCACCTATGACCAATGGTTCCTCTAAGATTGGTTGGACCCGAATTAGAAACTCATGTGCACAACGTCCATTTTTTGTGTGTAAGTTTACACACAGTATTATATTATCAAAATTTGCTGCGCAATAATTCTAAACTGCTGCATGGCATCAGCTAGATATCTTCGCAGGCACACAGCTTTAAGGGATCATTGCTTGTGACCGTCAAATAACAAGACAGTCATAACCTGCAATCTGAGTCTGTATTTTGCATTGTTGCACTTTTTTGTGTTCGTTTTAGAAATTTCATGTACCTCATAAATCAAAATTGAATTTCATACAGTAATGAATTCTAATAAAAATGTGCAAGTTCACTCTGCCATCTTCAAACTTTTTAAAGTAAGTTTTTAAAATTTCATTTAAACCTGCTTTTAAGCTTATTGTCTTAAAATTGTCTCAAAACCAAATCAGAGTGCTCCAGAGTCAGCAAAGAAAGCCGTCTTTATCATCAGCTCACTGCTCACTGGTGTCACAGAGGATATCATCAGAGACATTGTCACACAAAGCCAATTCCAGTATGTTATAATCCTAACAACAGCCAGCCCATTGCTACATCCAGACAATGAAGAGTCTAGTGGCGATGATGCAGTTTTTGAGGATTTTGAAGAGAAAGTTTTGGAATGGATGCGAAATATGGTAAAAAGAACAATTTCTTTTTTTTTTTTAATACTTGTCTTTAGAAAAGAGACTTTTGATAATTAATATACATGATTATGGTCACTGAACGGATCTTAGTCAAAACATCAGGTGCAATGCCAGTTGAAAACCACAGTACCCGTTGAGGGTCAGATTATTCCGAAGCGACAGTTTCGGCCCCCTCATTTTACTACCAGCGCTATTGTGCGCTGCCGTTTTAGAGCCAGGGGTGCCAGTATGGATTAGCAAAAAGAACTGCAAAGAATGCCGCGGACACCAGCTTTGAGAGAATCTTCAGGTGGGGGTTACACCCTGGGCAGGTCATTGATGATCCCCCGCTTTGCGACAGTCCTAACCATAGAGACTCGTGTGCTTTGCCGGCATGGTGCCGAAGTGGAAGCGAGTCAAAGTAGGGAAAATTCCACCCCTCCTTTGTGAGGTCAGTTTTAGTGGGTGGCATTTTTGACATCGTGTCCTGGATGCCCAGGAGGCCGCTTCAGAAGCGACCGCTCTGGGGGGGGGGGGTTTCTCAGCTGTTACGCCCCTTGGGGGAGAGGGCCAGATAGCTGAGGGGGGTCTTCCGGGAACCCAATGAAGAGTGCAGACTCTAGACAGCTGATCCTCTTCCACATGTAGGATATTGATAATTAATATTACACATGATCTCAATAATTGTTTCAGTCATGTATTCTTAATATTTCATTTGAGTTTACATCACAAAAATATTATTTACTAATGATGACTGCTACCCAAGCTCATCTGAGTGTTATCTATTGACAGAACTACACAGTGGAAATATCCCACATCCCAATGTTTGGAGCCGAGGTCTGCCCGGGACTGTTCATCACACCAGCCTTCTCCACACTCTTCCCCATCCTGACATCAGATGTCAAGCAGATTGCTTATCAGTTCAAAAGTTCCCATAACTCAAAAGTAAACTATAAAATTTTCTTCAAAATGTTCAATGGTGATGTCTGGGTTAGGTATGGGGACATGTTTTACTGTTCCCTTGCCTCCCCCTTCTCAATTGGAAATTTTCGATTTTTAAAAATTTTTTGCACTGAAGTTCAGCATAATTTGTATCAGTAGCAATTTTTTATATTTTTTTTTACCAAGAATCTTTACACTAAGTGTCTTAATTAACATAGAAAATTCAGTTAATACTGCAATCTAATATTTTTAGCATTCTTTTAATGTCACCCAGAGCCTGCTCTGTGGTCAGAAGGACAAAAAAATTATTCTTTAAAGATTTTATCTTTGGAGTCTAAAATACTGTTTACAGCAGCTGCTGAAATGTTGACAGTTAAATTATTTTAGCTCAAGTCTAAAAATTGTAACATTGTTGATCTCATTGTCTACTTAATTTCTTTTAGTATATATCTTTTTATAATTCTATTTATCAAAATTTTTCACAACTTTTCTAAAAGACAGAGTTCTTGCATCTTATAAAATTGAACGTAATTTTGAAATCAATTTTTAATGTGCAGAAACACTGCCTCAATTTGTTTTAAAGATAATGTATTATTTTCTTGTTGAAATGTGAAGAATGTTTACACATTTCTCTATAAGGAACCTAAGCCTATTGAAGGATTGAAGGATGTCGAATTGTCTCATCTGCCAGATAACTTGCAGCTACAGATTAAGGTAGTGAATAAGAATGAATTTTTTTTAAAAATATATAAATAATAATTGTGTAATAGACATATTTTTGTAAGAAAAAATTTAGTAAATAGAAAAGACTTAAACAGGGTAAGGGTTAGCCTGAAAGGGCGTAACAAAACAGCGAACGTTTCGGCAAAGAGCCTTTTTCAACGGACATACAATACACAAATAAAACGAATATAAAAAATAAAAAATAAAAACTTAGCTGCTGTGAAATCCAAAGAGTCATTGAAAGTAAAGTCTTAGTAAACTTAGAAAATGCATCACATTTTTTAAAAAAATGTCTGAGTAATTTCTCTAACTCTTTCCAAAAACACTATAATAAAATGAAATTCAATATTACATCCCTTGAATAAATCCTTGCACTTTGTGTTCTTAGTCGATGGAGCTATAAATCTGAATATCGAAGCTGGTGCCTTATAACAGATTGACATGGATTGTAAAAAATGTTTCATAATCTCAATCATTTTCACAAATAGCTTCTAAATCCAAGTGTCATAAGTGTTAATGTTTAATTTAGATTTAATAACTTTTTCATTTTGATTTCACCAATTTTCTTTTAACAATGTTTTTAAAATTTTTTTTTTTTTCCAAAATTTTTCCTTTGTCTTTCTCCAGCTCTTGGCCAGCGGCCTGCATGCGTTGCTGCAGGGCCTGGACGTCAGAGAAGACATTTACTCCCTTGGTCATACCAGTCGACTAGTTGCCACAGAATTGGAATCCTACCCTCCGGCACGGGCGCGAAGGAAGGTATTGGGTCTTTTTAATTTTTAAATATTATTTGGCATCTGTCCGTCCTCAGGGGACAATGGCGTTGACTCCTGCTCCTCTTCTCCCCGCCTTTCTCCTGGCTCTTATTTTCTATTGGCAATTTTTAAATATTAACTTAGGAAATACTCTGTTCGTTTCTCCTGTAATGAGTCCTTTAGTCTTGTTCACGTACATGTTTACGGCAGTTTGTGAAATACAAGTTGTTTCCCTTGGTATTACCTCCCTCAAAGCTCTCAGGCTTTTAAAACTAATTTCTCTCTGGTTAACTAAACACACTGCCTGTAAAAATGAGATTTTCTTTGAACAAAAAAACTTTGGCTTTACTTGATCAATCACTTAAACATAGAAATTTAATTTTATTAGTAAATTTTTTTAAATTCTCTAAAAATAATCTAAATTTTTGGAACATTGACGATCGTTTCACAGGCTGTACAGAATAGAGCATCTTTAGTTCTCATTGACCGAACGCTGGACACAGCATCGGCTATTACTCACCAGCAGGACAGCCTCATGGACAAAATCATCAACACCTTACCTCCCTTACCTGGGCACGCGAGTGACAGACTAGTTGATATGCAAGCGTTGTGTCATGTCGTCAGGTTTGTCAAATATTGTAAAGTGGATTTTTTTATTTTTTTGGTCATACTTTGTTATTTTAATTCATAAAGAATAGCACTGGGGCAAAGCTTTTATATAAAATACAATATACACAAGCAAAACAATAATTTAATGAAAACAATAAATTTAAGCTTTATTTAATTCAGTGTCGTATGGTGTCACAATTTGCTAGCTGTTTGAATGTCTTATTGTGTCACAATTGCCTTCTACTTTAGCTTCATGCACTGTCTTAGGTTTAGGGAGGTGTGTAAGAATAAAATAAGCCGCCACAATAATGTAAATGAAATAGGCATTTGTTGAAATTCCGAAGCAAGTCTATATTTTTCAAATATACTATAGCTTTATTTAATTATTTTACTCAATCTTCAGAAGTGACTCAGAGTCTTCTGTGATCTTACCTGGAAGTTTAGCCTCAACAAATTTTACCTGTCAACCTTCTCACCTTTTACCTTTGATCCACAAGAAACAAAAGGCAAGTTACTCTGCCCCGTCTTCTCGCTTTTTTTTTTTTTTGGGGGGGGGGGGGG
>MUZC01000544.1:244215-257929 GCA_002072015.1 Radix auricularia | reverse complement strand
TATTCCCGGCAAAATGGAACTGAAGTCTGAGAGCACGGAAAAAACGCTGAGAATCACTTTGAAGTTGGAAACGGTCGCATGATGGTGTAAGGGGAATGAATTTAAGTCCTTTAGAGAGAAGAGATCTTTCATCCTCTGAGAGAGGTAAATCAGGGGGTATACAAACGACCAAATTCTTGTTGGTGGTGGTCTGTATAGGTGTAGGTTTGGGACAAGGTTTTAGTTTACTCAGCTTCTTCTTTTTGTTGGTTGACAGGAAAAGATAAAGGTCACGGTTGAGTTGGTGGATTATGACTCTAATGATATTAAAAGCCAGGTGGTGGTCACGTAACTTAGAAAGTATGCTGTCTTCAAGGCGGTAGATCAGGGTGCTGAGATAAGCAATATACCGTTTGTGGGTGTGTATGAGAAGACGCATACGTTGAAAAGCAACTTTCTTTTCAAGTGATTGAAGTTTGGATATATCTTTAGAGTTAAAGGAAGCAGATGCCGGGTTAAAATTGCTAGAAAAGCCTTTGGGTACAAGGCCGAGGCAAATGCAATTAGTAAGGAAGTTGAGATGAACAGTGTAACGGGTTTTCTTGAAAAGGTTAAAGGCCAGCTCCTTGCAATTATGGCCTAAATCAGGTGTAGTAAACTGAAGGTAGTTAAAATGAAGGATCTCAGTTGATTCATAGTACATTTGGTAGAAGGCATAGTGATAAAGTAAAAAGAGGGGCAGAAGGAGAAGTGAGTAGAATAAAAATAAATAAATAAAATATAAAAATAAAAAACTAGTAGATGTAAGATATACAAGGGGAGAAAGGTTGTGGGGAATGCCTAGACAGAAAGGTTAAAGACAATTTAAAGAAGCAGCAAAAACTGGAGATGAAAAAGGGAAACACACACAACAAAAAAAAAATTGTTACAAAAATAAAATAATAACAATAATAGTCTAAGGCATTTGATTACCACATTAATAGTACGGCGAGTGTGGCTCAAACCCTATTTGAACAGAAAAAACGGGGAGGGGAAACGTGTGCGCCGCAAAATTCAATTATTCTGGTGAGTTGACGATTGAAAAATAATATGGTTTTTTAATAAATTCCATTTCATCATCATTGTTTACTCCGTAGCTTTATAATTTTATTATTATTTTTAATACGCGATTTGACTGAGCTGACCAGCATCACACACAAGAGAGGTAAACATGACGTCACAACGGACGGGGCGAGGCGTTGGTTTTTGAAACTAATGAAAAATACCTCGCTAACTTTAACAAATGATTTAACCTGTCCTCTTATTTAGACCGGTGAACTATGAGTCCTCAAAATAAAATATTAAAAAAGACAATTAACCATCACTGTTTAATTAATTCTTTGGAATTTTTTTTAAAAAAATTGCGTTGAATTGAGGGCAATGCGGAAAGAGCTGAACGCAAGCGGGGGAAGCGGGCTTTGATGCAATCAGACGACGCCAGGCGACAACATTCTCTTGTTAGTTCTCAAAACATTAGGGATATAAGGACGAGCGGTTAACCGATTAGCCGGTCTTTTTTTGAACGGTTATCCGGTCCTCAAAAACGAGTGGTCCTGACAACCTTAATATTTATGAGCTCATTTTGCTTTTTCCCATGCTGATCAGGAGCAGTTTTTGTAAGGACTTGTATTCAAGGAAAAGTCAGGGAAATCCCGTGTAATGGGAATTGTGCTGTTGAGTTTGGTTCAATATTTGGAATATATAACCTTTGACAAATTTGTTATTTCTAATGTAGTTTTACTGATAATTTATTTTCTATCTATTCAACAGTTGGTGACCAAGTAAACAAGAGCATTTTAACTGACCAGATTGAAAGCCTGTGGACAAGACTAGATGATATAGGGAGCTCTAGGGACTCAATGCAGCAGTTCAAGTAAGGGGGTCTATTGGGTGTAGCTGTAGGGGGTTCTTTTGGGTCTAGCTATAGGGGGTTGTAATGGGTCTAGCTATAGAGGGTTCTATTTGGACTATCCATAGGGGGTTCTATTGGGTTAGCTATAGGGGGTTCTATTGGGTTAGCTATAGGGGGTACTATTGGGTCTAGCTTTAGGGAGCTCAAGGGATTCAATGCAGCAGTTCAAGTAAGGGGATCTATTGGGTCTAGCTATAGGGGTTCTATTGGGTCTAGCTCTACGGGTTCTATTGGGTCTAGCAATAGGGGTTCTATTGGGTCTAGCCATAGGGGTTCTATTGGGTCTAGCTATAGGGGTTCTATTGGGTCTAGCCATAGGGGGTCTATTGGGTCTAGCTATAGGGGTTCTATTGGGTCTAGCCATAGGGTTCTATTGGGTCTAGCTATAGGGGTTCTATTGGGTCTAGCCATAGGGGGTCTATTGGGTCTAGCCATAGGGGTTCTATTGGGTCTAGCTTTAGGGGTTCTATTGGGTCTAGCTCTAGGGCGCTCAAGGGATTCAATGCAGCAGTTCAAGGGCTCTATAGCGTCTAGCTGACCTAAAATTGTAAAAATTCAGTAAAATGTTGAGCTGTTTTTGACTAGTTCAACTATTACTGAAGTTTTTATCACACTTATTGGACTGTAATAAAGTTTCACTAATCTCTGTCTTAAGTCCTAGCATTACGGTGATCCTTTGATAGCTACATTAACTGATACATTTTGTTTATGGTAAAAGAAATTTCTAGGGCTGCGGAAATTAACAATTAATTTCTCGATTAATCTGTAAATTTCTTATCGATTAAAATAATTTTAATCTATAAAATAGCGATTAAATTGAAAAGGCTGTTTTAATTCATTTTCCCGATTTATTAATAAATGATTACTTATTAATAATTAATAATAGTTTGCTTATTTTACGTACAAACTTCTCCATTTAAAAAAAAAGATTTTTTAAGTGTAAACTTTAAAATAAGCTCTTATATTTAAATTAAAAAAATTACTTCCCTTGAAATTTTCAGTTTAATGACGTCATACATCTTATTTTTTAGCTAAATCAAAATTATCGATTAATTATTCGGTAATTTTTCAAAAGTTAACGATTAAATTTAAATTAATCGATAACAGCCCTAGAAATTTCCCATAAGTTTAATTAATAAAGATTTTGTTATTCCTCAATCTAAACTTTTATTTACATGTTTATTTCAAGATCAGTCCTTGACCCTGGAGATGCTGTCACGCCCGCCAATGTTAGACCCCTGCTGCGACAGCTTGTTGAAAAAATTGTGGACCCAGCCAAACCAGATCTGCCCGACGTAGAGTGCAAGTCTGGGGGCCTCAAAGATCTGCTCAAGTCTGGATTTGGGTGAGAAATGGTTCTCTGACTTCTTGGACAATTGCTGCCGACCACCGTACATTTCTCATCCTTTTCAAAATAGCATTTTTTAATTAGAAAAGATTTAAGATGGACCAAAAAAGATTTTATCGATTGCTAAAATTTGCCTGAAAAAAAAACAGTTTGAGGGCAAAGAAGAACTAGAACAACAAAATTGAAAAAAAAAGTCTTCTTTAAAAAAAAAAACATGGAATAAATTTATTTCTTTGTAGGCTAGTCTAAGACAGATAAGAAGATGTATGCTTAAAGCTTTTGGGGGGTCTAAGCAAAAAAAAATACAGAAAATTATCAAAACTTGTCTTTTGAGGATGTCAGGAAAGACATTGTAATTTTGACCATTTGGATTTTGTTAAGATTAACTCTTTGAACCCGAAAGACCGATAAATCGGTCTAGCCCTTAAACAGCTGTGCCCCGATAGACCGATATACCGGTCTCGTAGCCTTACCTTAGTCTTGCAGTCCGTACAAAGTTAACTGTTCTTTCTAGTACTTGCGGTTTGGAATAGGGTTATTGGGAATAAGGTAAAACAAAATGTCTGCGCCCTAGTGCGAGCACAGTGTGTGTTTTTGTGAGGTTTTTTCTCAATTTTGCGTCATGAAACGAAGGCGTACAAATCAAGGAAGCGTTGCTAAGCCACTGTACACAACTCAGGAAGTAATTGATCAATTGTGGGTTGATAATGAAGATGAAGAGATGACATTTGAAGATGATTATCCTGACAGTGATGTGGAAAGTGAATCAGACGATAATATTGTGTCTAGTAGTAGAAGTAAAAGTGAAGATGAATTTGATAGATCTAGCCCACAACCTGGTCCCTCCGGCGATCAACGCAGGCCTAGGCAAGGTAAGAGGGGGCGTGGCCCACCCACTTCAAAGTTTGCTACTGGGTG
Source organism: Radix auricularia (assembly GCA_002072015.1). Taxonomy (NCBI): domain Eukaryota; kingdom Metazoa; phylum Mollusca; class Gastropoda; family Lymnaeidae; genus Radix; species Radix auricularia. The sequence goes on along the minus strand of MUZC01000544.1, from coordinate 253,733 downwards.
GGATGAAGTAGATACTGAACCAGCAACACCTAGACCTAACACTGATTTTTATGCACATGCAGATCAGCTAGGTCCCACCAACATGCCAGACACCATATCACCAGATTCTACTCCATTGGATTATGTAAATCTACTGTTCGGTGATCAATTCTGGAACACTCTGATTGAACAAACAAACCGCTTTGCTGCTCAAAAAAAGGCAAGTAAGCCAGATCTGTATTACTGCAAAAACTACAAAGATGTTGATCTTGAGGAAATAAAAGCCTTTTTTGGTCTTCGGTTTATGATGGAAAATATTGTTGTGAAGCCTCGTTATGAGGATTATTGGTCAGGAAAAAACTTCATCGCTGAGACACCGGGTTTCAAACGCATAATGGAAAGGGATCGCTTCTTACAAATTTGGACATTTCTTCATTATGTTGATGAAGCTGATCCAGAACTTGACAAAAGGGACAAAATCTATAAACTTCGTCCTTTGTTTGACTGGCTCCTACCCCGTTTTTGTCACTTCTACACACCTGCGCAGCAGCTCAGTTTAGATGAAGGTATGGTGCCCGCAAAAAACCGGCTTGCTATCAAGCAATATATCAAGATGAAACCAATCAAGTGGGGAATAAAGGCATTCTTGGTGTGCGAGTCATCAACTGGCTACATTGTAAACCTGGAGATCTACACAGGAAAAACTGATACTGACCCTGAGCTTGGTGCAGTGGGCACAACAGTCACTCGCCTTTTGACAAGCGGAGACCTTCACAACAAGCATCATGTGATTGTAATGGACAGATTCTACACCAGCATCACACTACTTGATAGACTCTTTGTTGAGTATAAAACATTTGCAATGGGTACAACCCTCACAAACAGGAAGTTCTTTCCTAAAGTGCTGGCAAAAAAGAAAAAAATGGAAAGAGGTGAATCACATTTTCAGTGTCACGGAAACATCACTGCCCTTGTCTGGATGGACCGACGACCGATCCACTTTGTCTCCAACTATCATGATCCGACTGAAATGGGAGAAGTGGAAAGAAAACAACATAATGGGACAAGGATTCCAGTGCCATGCCCAAAGATCTGCATCGACTACAATGCCAACATGGGCGGTTGTGATCTCAATGACCAGATCTGCCGCATGAACAAAACACGTCGTCATTACAGGTGGCCCCGTCGTCTCCTAGTCAAAATATTTTTGTGGGTGTGCAATAATGCCTACATCATAATGAATCACTTCAACCCACACAAACGCCAAGGCAAGAGGTACAGAACATTCACTATGTTCATGGATGAACTTTGCCTTCAACTGGTTGGTAATCATCGATCATCATCACTCGTGCGGACCACAGCAAATCGCCAAGATGCCCCTCAAAGACTCCAAGATGTTGGATTACACTTGCCCCAGATCTCACCACAAGCCACAGGAAACAATCTGTGTGTTGTTTGCAGTTGTAAATACAACAAACATGTGCAGCAGCATCCCAACATGGCATACAAGGATAGGCCAATCAAGAAAGTGAAGACAAAATTTTGGTGCACCTACTGCCAGGAGTATCTATGCATCAAAGAGGGCTCAACAGGAAAGTCCAATACTGGAGATAGAATAGTAAGTCATTTATACACTAACTTTGGGTTGTCTAACACTTTGGTTGATATGTTGTGGTTGTTTTACTAAAAGCATGCTAAAAATGCCATTTTTCTCCGGGGAGCCCAGGGGAATGGGTTCAGAATTGGTGGGGCAGCCAGGGTTCAAAGGGTTAATGAATTTTTAAATGTATATCTTTAATAGCAATAAAAAATTTGTATATCAGGGATTTGTATAGAAAAAGTTATCACTACAACATGTTTTCCTGATAAAATAATAGGTTTTCATTTTTATGTATTTTCCTAATATAAAACAAACAAGATAGTTCAAAGACTTTGATGAGGAGCTCATAAAATCAATAACATTTGTCTTTTTAAAGATTCTTCAAGAGCTCAGGGAAACCTCGCCCCGGTGATGCCCCCTTGTTGATCTTGTTTGTGATTGGGGGCGTGACGGCTGGGGAAGTCAAACAAATCAGGGATGTGATCGACAAGGCCAAACCCCAGTTTGAGGTATGTATTAAAAAAAAACACCAAAAAAACTTTCCTTACAGACCATGAAGGTCCATGGGAGCAAGTGAAGTAGCGTTCACAAGTTTCATTGACCACTAACGAGCATGGGATTGTGTGGTTAGCACAATGCCCTGGGGGCATTGCCAGTACCGCGGCTCGAACTCCTGACTCGAGTTCTTGCAGCGGTTGGGTAGTCCAGCTCGCTACAACTTAGTAGACCACCACACCCACTTGAGGTATGTATAAGATTATTTAATAATAATTTATCCTTATTTCTGTTGATGTTCATATGGTAGTCATGACATATGGCATTGTGTTTTTATTAGCTGAATTTTAATTTCCCGTTAGATATATATGTGTTCATTTCTACATGGTATCCTGATTTTTAACCAATACATGCTGCAGAAAGTAAACATTGCTATTTTTAATATAAATCAAATATTGCCAAAGTCTGATGTTTTAATAATGACAAAGAAATCCCTTTGACATCTTCACCAGAAGCACATCTGTAAATAAATATATATATTAGAATAGCTTTGCTTGCAAACTTTAAACTGTGATTAGTCGACCCCCACCTGAGGTCATTCGTCATGCTTACTAGAATGCACACAACTTGATCTTGTTTTGGTGAATTAAATATGTATATATATTAGGGCTGCGGAAATTAACAATTAATTTCTCGATTAATCGGTAAAAATTTTATCGATTAAAATTATTTTAATCGATTAAATAGTGATTAAAGTGAAGAGGTTGTTTTTTTTTAAAAATCCGATTTATTTATAAATGATTAATTATCAATAATTAATAATAGTTTGCTGTTTTTTTACGTACAAACTTCTCCATTTTAAAAAAAAAAAAAAGGATTTTGTAAGTGTAAACTTTAAAATAAGCTCTTTTATTTAAAAAATGTTAATTGCCTTTCTTTGTTACTTCCCTTGAAATTTTCATACATCTTATTTTAGTCTAATCAAAATTATCGATTAATTATTCGGTAATTTTTCAAAAGTTAACGATTAAATTTAAATTAATCGATAACAGCCCTAATATATATATATCTATATAGGTTATAACTTTAAGGAGATAGTAGACAAGGAAGAGTGATCTTCTCATTCATAACACATAATATATACAAACAAAAGAAAATAATTTTATTATGTTATTTAACTTGTAGGCTTTTAAATTATCAAGAGACAATTTTCTGTTGCCATTTGAATTGATGAAAATTGCTTTGTGGTTATAAACTTTGTGGTTATAAACTTTGTGGTTGTAAACTTTGAGGTTGTAAACTTTGTGGTTGTAAACTTTGTGGTTGTTAACTTTGTGGTTGTAAACTTTCAGGTTGTTAACTTTGTGGTTGTAAACTTTGTGGTTGTAAACTTTGTGGTTGTAAACTTTGGTTGCAAACTTTGTGGTTGTAAACTTTGTGGTTGTAAACTTTGGGGTTGTAAACTTTGTGGTTGTAAACTTTGTGGTTTTAAACTTTGTGGTTGCAAACTTTGTGGTTGTAAACTTTGGGGTTGTAAACTTTGTGGTTGTAAGTTGTAAACTTTGTGGTTGTAAACTTTGTGGTTGTAAACTTTGTGGTTGTAAACTTTGTGGTTGTTAACTTTGTGGTTGTTAACTTTGTGGTTGTAAACTTTGTGGTTGTAAACTTTGAGGTTGTAAACTTTGTGGTTGTAAACTTTGTGATTGTAAACTTTGTGGTTTTAAACTTTGTGATTGTAAACTTTGTGGTTGTAGACTTTGTGGTTTTAAACTTTGTGGTTATAAACTTTATGGTTGTAAACTTTTTTGTTATAAACTTTATGATTATAAACTTTGTGGTTGACATTGGTTGAAAGCTTTTGAGATAATTTTAAACATTGTTCAATCCAGGTTAATTCAGTATTTTTTTTTACAGCTCAGTGTGTATTATATTTTCTGCCATTGGTTTAAATTGCTTGTTTTTTTGTTTTGTTTTTTTAATGTTTATGTTTTCAATTGTTGTAGTATTATTTTATGTGTCTTCTGATGGCGTCATTAAAATTAAAGCTTTGTTACCTTTTGTTTTGGATAGAAGACCTAAGGATAGTTTTTTTTAATAGTGCACCATTGAAAGATTCCGTCTCTTAAATCTTTTCATTAAAAAAATGTTTATGTCAGCTCTGAGATGGCTCACCCTTGTAAAGTATGTTGTTTTGTCTTATCTATACTTCTTCTATATAATCTTCTGGCCTGAGACTTAGTCTCTTAGGGCCTTGGCTAATACCTGGGCAGCCTGCTTCATCTGCTGAGCAGTGTCATATAGCATTGTCTTCATGTGGGACTCTTGCCTCCCTTACCTCCCCGGCTATGTCCCCGGGACACAAAGTTAACAGGTGTAGTACTGTTTCAGAGGCTAGGCTGCAATGACAGCAGTTTGAGTCCCTGTTATGGTCTCTCCTGTTGAAATCTGAGTAAGTACAGCAGTGCTTTGATCGCATTTGAGTCACTAAACTCTGGTGTTTGCGACTCAAACTCCACCACTGGTCTGATGGACTTGGCCTGGCCATGTTAGTGGATACTCCACCACTGGTCTGATGGACTTGGCCTGGCCATGTTAGCAAATACCACCCGGCAGTCGAATTGTCAGCCCACTCCTGGTATCTATACAGATGCTCCTTCTATACAGAAGATTATTGCGTCCACAGACCATGTCATACCGTTGGCAAGTGATGCGGCGTTCACAGATATGAGGTTTCCACACTATTCCTAGCACCCTTTGTTTCCTTACCTAGTGTCAGATCCATTCGGATCTGGGTGGACTCAGGGACACACTAACCAGTGTCAGGTACCCATTCGGAGCTGGGTGGACTCAGGGACACACTAACTAGTGTCAGATCCATTCGGATCTGGGTGGACTCAGGGACACACTAACTAGTGTCAGATCCATTCGGATCTGGGTGGACTCAGGGACGCACTAACTAGTGTCAGGTACCCATTCGGAACTGGGTGGACTCAGGGACAAACTAACTAGTGTCAGGTACCCATTCGGAGCTGGGTGGACTCAGGGACACACTAACTAGTGTCAGGTACCCATTTGGAGCTGGGTGGACTCACGGACACACTAACGAGTGTCAGGTACCCATTCGGAGCTGGGTTGACTCAGGGACACACTAACCAGTGTCAGGTACCCATTCGGAGCTGGGTTGACTCAGGGACACACTAACCAGTGTCAGGTACCAATTCGGAGCTGGGTGGACTCAGGGACACACTAACCAGTGTCAGGTACCCATTCGGAGCTGGGTTGACTCAGGGACACACTAACTAGTGTCAGGTACCCATTCGGAGCTGGGTGGACTCAGGGACACACTAACCAGTGTCAGGTACCCATTAGGAGCTGGGTTGACTCAGGGACGCCCTAGGCCCTGGGAACTAATCCTTGCCTTCACAGAGATTTAAGCCCGCTACCATCGCTACGCCAGCCGAGCACGCATGCCACTCAACCACCATGCCCCTGTTCACCTACCGTCATTTACCTGATGTTGTTGTCTCCCCCACAGGTCATCATCGGAGCCACAAGACTGTCCAGCATCAACTCAACACTGGAGTCCATCTTTGTTACAGATAATATCAACAAATATGATTTATGATATTTAAGGAAATTACCATTGTGATAATGTGATACCTGGTTAAAGATGTTTATTTTATTTCTGTTTATTAAAAGAGCACTTGATATGTTTTCTCATTTAACTGGCATTGTTTAGGTCCTCAAGGTATTTTATCATTGTGTGTTTAGTCATTAGTGGGTTCTAAATTTTCTATGACTGGATCATTTTATTATAAAGTTGGATCGTTATTTAAAAACTAAATACTTTTGGCACCTTAATTAGTTTGATGCAATGAAAATAAAACAACGCAATCCCCCTAAAGTGTATGCGAAAAAATTGAGGAAAAATTCAATGAAATTAAAGACACTAAAAGATGTAAATATTTAATTATTATGTAACAGTGCAACAAATCAGCAAGTATAAAATGTCATATTGATTGCTGTGAGGCAAATGTTAACAATAATATTAACAGTGTTGAAAGTTGTCAAAATGGCAGTTTAACTTAACTTAAGATTATAAAAATATAAAATAAAAAACTGTTGGTAAAGAGAAACACGCATCCTGTTCTTATTTTATCATTTCATCAAGTGCTAAAGATTAGTACAAACTTAACAAGAGACATTCTTTGAAAACATAATAACACCGATATCTGACTATGCGTTGTGAGTCATTGCAAGCAAGTTACGCCATCCAGGGAATAGGCTACTTACACCGAGATGTTAAACTATTGACACGATGGTGGTGCTAATAGTAATTGGGTGGAATAACTGCTGGTCAGATAATGACAGATCTCTTAAGTTGATCCTGGGTTTTAAACAATCTCTTTATCCGTTACAGACGCTCCATCTACGCAGAAAATTATTGCGTCAACCAAAGGCAGCTGTCAGCATGGTTGAAAAATAAGCTGTCAATGCTGTCTTGGCACTTAGGATGGAATAAAATAAAATGTCAATGATGTTTGAACATGACATGGAATAAAAAATTAGCTGTCAATGCTGTCACTACAGTTGGAAACAAATAAAATAGGCTGTCAACTCTGTTTCAACACTTATTGGCCAAACTCACTATGGAAGTTGTCAAAATCTCAACAGTTAACTCACATCCAATGCCAGTGCTGGATTAAAGATTTTAACCAATACATTAAGTGGCACTTGATGTTTTGAAATGGTAATAGTTATCTCCCTTCAAAAAGTAAAATACAGTTGGCGCATATCCTGACTTGTCTCCACTTGGTCCAAAGATTGGCTTTCAAAAATTTCATTTGTTATGTCATGGGGAGAAATTCAAAATTAAAATCACCCAACATTTTGATTTTGGTCCTGTAATGTTTCAGTTAGTGCGTGTAGTCCATTAGAACCAGCTACTCTGTCTTAAAAGTTCAGAACTCTTGTATAAGTTTTTAATAAATCACAACACGCTTAAAGCATTTCCTGGTTGAAAGGAATGATTGGTAAAGAGTCAATTTATTTCACATTTGAAATTCCACTATCTTAAAAGTTCAAAATTCTGTCTTAAAAAATCAGAATTCTGTCTTAAGAGTTCAAAATTCTGTCTTAAAAGTTTAGAAGTCTGTCTTAAAAATTCAAAAGTCTTTCTTAAAAGTTCAGATTTAGCCATGAAGTTTAAATTCTTGTTCCTCCGTAGTTGGGTATAATTTTCTATATGTGTGAATGCAGCTATTCCAACAACAGAATTTCTGTCTGTAAATGCAGCTATTCCAACAACAGAATTTCTGTTATTCCAACAACAGAATTTCTGTCTGTAAATGCAGCTATTCCAACAACAGAATTTCTGTCTGTAAATGCAGCTATTCCAACAACAGATTTTCTGTCTGTGAATGCAGCTATTCCAACAACAGATTTTCTATCTGAAAACAGCTATTCCAACAACAGATTTTCTGTCTGTGAATGCAGCTATTCCAACAGCAGATTTTCTATCTGAATGCAGCTATTCCAACACATTGTTTTCATCCAACAAACCGCAATAATGAGAAACATTAATTTGCTGCCCCTCAACACCAGAATCTAGTTATCTTGGTTATAATAGGTTCCTATAATAACCACGTGGTGACTAACTGACCCAGGTGATGGCAGACGCGACTGGACTGACCTCGCCACTCTGGCAGGACGACACATGGTTGTGACTGGCCTGGTGTGTGGCCCTCAGTTCAGCTATGACGTCTCCGTTAAGCAGATGGTCGGGCTCAAGGTTGACATTGGGCGGCACGAAGTCATTGGACCACAGCTCATCCAAGGCCTTGAGGTACGATTGGTCGAAGACGTGTTTCTTCGTCGGGGCTGAACTTAGCAGGTCAGCGGACAACAGCTCGTCCAAGGCTTTGAGGTACGAATGATCGAGGATGTGTTTCTTCATCGGGCTTGAACTAATAAGTTCATTTACAGCCTGGTGGGCGGAGTCTGGATTTCGGAATGGTGACAGTGCTGGAAATATTGAAAATAATGAAAAGTTCAAATGTCTTGATAAACATAATTATTGGCAACCTTAACTCCTCAATTTATTATTTTATAAACAGATATTTCATAATCATTTGGAAAAAAACAAACGGAGTTAATTTTTTTTACATCATATAAGATATACAATTTTTTTTAAAAACAAATACCAGTTAATATTGTAATTATAATATAAAGCATAAACGAACCTGGATTAACAATCGGTAGTGGGTAGCCTCCAGCAGGGGGGTGAACTCTGCTTGACTCAGCGTCCGGCGAATTACTGCAGTTATCTCCCTCATTCCTTTCCGCTGCTCTTCGCAGACGAAACCATTGCCGCACTGCGGAGAAATCCATCCCTAAATCTGAGGCGATTTTCTCTAACGAGTCCCGTTTGGGTTTTGAATTTTCCCGAAAATATTCAAGTAGCAGGTTTTCTTGGAATTCTTTAATCACTTGATTCGCTTCTTCATTCGTCTTTGGACTTTGATCAGTACAATCTGAGAATAAAGTCACTAGTCATTTCCTGGTTCATGGCCTCAAAATTAATCGTTTTTAAAATGTTAACATCACGTGTCAGCTCATAGTTAGAGAGGGGAAAGGGGGGGGGGGAAACTTTAATTAAATTAGTTTAATTTCTTCCTCTTTACCTTGACAATTGTTCGATTGACGTCAATAACACATAATCTTATAAGGATGTTGCCACTATCACTTCGTCTAACGAAGCTCATGTTAGATGGTGATTATTTAAATTTATAAATGTTTGTCATTAAAAATTAAGTGTACAGTATTTAAGTATTAGTATTACCATAATTAAACTACAGAATATATTTACCACCAGTCGTGACAGCAGACAACTCACAGGGATGTTGCTAGTGTTACGACATGTCGTAGCACTAGCCAAGTCTCGTTGAGTTGTCTGCCATTACTTTGTCGTAGCAGCAGACACTTCGATCATATAAAACCATTATCAATTATTTTAATTTTTTCCCCCTTTTAAACTTCAACCACAAATTAGCGCTTCTTAAATGTTTGGGAATTCCTGCAGCACCAAATTGCATAATAAATAATCGAACCCTGGATTTTAATCTTTTTTTTAAAATTGTTGGGTGGGGGACGGGACCATGTTACTTTTGGCCCCTGCATCCACACAACGGGAGAACCGCAAGAGCCACTAGAGCTGCGACATTCGGACTGGTTCCTCGTTGGTGACGACACCAATAAACAAAAAAAAACCTCAAGATAAAGAGAGTGCACTCTGAACGTATACGTTTATTTTATGAGGTAACACGAAAAAAACAACCAGCCTGTACCTAGGTGGACCAACCATTTGTTCAGTGGGAGGGGGCGGTGTCTATGTCTAGCTATAGAACAGGGTTATCGGACCTCGAGCTCACCCCCCCCCCCCCCC
>MUZC01000544.1:230949-243970 GCA_002072015.1 Radix auricularia | reverse complement strand
GGGGGGGGGGGGGGGATAAAACAATTTTAAAATAATTCCAATATAAATATTGAAAAATGCAGCAAAGTCCGACGTTTTTATTCCTCTATTTAGCAACGTCTTTGAGCCCCACCGTCCCCTTCGCACTTACTACTCTATAGTATGCAAGCGAAATTCCTTACACTTGTAAAATAATCTACACTTTTGATCTATGTTTGAAATCCTCCATATGTATGTGTATAAAATTGTAGATATTTCAGGCTTGTAATGTGAAAATAACCGCCTAGGGTTGAATTGATTTAAACTGAACTATAATAATAATTATCACATAAAGCTGTTAGTTAACCCGCAATACTGCAAGAAGAAAATTCTAAAATCAAAACAAGAAAGAAGAAGGGGAAACAATTCTCACGCCGCCTTTCCTTAGCCTTAAACCCCACAAATAGCAACTTAAAATCTCCAACAAATTAAAAATTAAAACATTATTATTGTCCCCATAATTAAAAAACAACAACAACAACAACAAAAAACTCCGCGCTCAGACAGACACGGTTGCAATTGAGTTTCTTTAAATTATCCTATTCAGCAGAATTGATTTATTGTCATGACAGGCATCTCTAATCGTTTTCTCTGTTCCACCTTCATAAAATAAAAATAAAAATCCCATCGGCTTCTCGCAGTGACGCGTTCAACTCGACAATTTCCTTTTCGTCGCCCCTCGCTAGCGGCCTCGCTGTTTTGTCTATTGTCCCCGCTTGTTGTGGCTTCATGCAGCAAACGATGATTGGCGACAAAAAAGAAACCAACACGTCTGGATTAAATCTGGGTCGCAGACGGCCCGATTGGATTGCGCAGTGTCGTCGATTGGGGGAGGGGCGGGCGTGGGGGGTTAAAAACCACCTGCCTAATAGCAATTGTCCAGTCTGGCACAGGGGTCATTCACACGTGACTGGTCAGTGGGGCATTAGCGAAGGGCTTGTAAACATTACCTTTGGACGAAAGGCGGCGTGGACTGACCCGTAATGATGACGTTTTAATGTCTGGGTTCATAAAAACGACTTGGCAGACGTAAGAAAAACTGCAAATATGTGTGCAAACTTTAGAAAATTACATGTTAGGACACGTCTTCCCGGAGTTGTAATAAAAACTTATTTTGGAGGGGAAAAAACGCTCCGAAGAAGTATTTAAAAATAACGACCATAGTTTTGTCTGACGGAAGCGTTGTGTAGAAAGAAATTTGGTCTTACGTAAAAATAAAATTAATAATTTTTACATGAATTTAATCAATAACTTGTTTGTTTAGCGATACCCTTTTTTTTCTTCTAGACTCGAAGTAATCTGGGAACAACAGATGACGCGATGACCCCAAACAAGCGGTTTAATCACACTGACCAACCAGTGGACAGATTCACTCCGTGAGACACGAGAACGGAAGTGGTCATCAATTATCGTGGTCATCACAATGGTCAGTTAATCGGGCGCGAGACGATTGGTTTTAGCGGATACGGGCACAACAAAAGCAGTTTATTGGCCAACCGTCTGTCTCTTTGTGTCCGGTTATTTTAGCGCATCCGTGGGAATGGGCCGCATCTGCTGAGGGAGGCAGAAGTTAACTAAGTATGCGCCAGAGGCGTCACTAGGGTTGGTGCGGTAGCTCATGGTGTCACCCCACACGACTTACCCACATGACCTCCTTTGAGTCTGTTAAAAACAAACAACGGGAACATACACCGATATCTGATTGTAATTGTAATAAATCATTTGAAATAAATTAAAATATCAGTGACTTTTTTTTTTTGAAATGTTTATAACAAATTATTTTTTAAAATGAAGTACTTCAGTCGTTAGATTTGTTGGTAATGGACGCTGTCCACAGAGGCGTTATTAGGGTTGGTGTCACCTAGTGCTGTGGGTCATGGTGTCATCCCCCCCCCAACAACTCCTCCCATAGACTTCCGAGTCTTCCAGCGTCAAATAACAAGGCATACGGAATTTTTAAACGTTGGTGTCACCTTTGCGATGGTGTCACCCGGTGAAGTGACGCCCCTGACTGCACGCCAATGTTGGACATTAAAGCCACTTCAAACAGATTTTTTTTTTAAAAAACCAGAACAATTAACAAACTGTATTTTACTAAGCACCCCCTACACCCAAAGCAGTATACTCTAGCACCTCCAGTGTATGACCCCCCCCCCACGAAAGCAGTAATCTCCAGCACCTCCTGTCACTGTCTTCATAAGCTCACCACCACCCCAGCCCCGCGCCCCACTCATCCCGTGTCAAGATATCACTACCACTTGTACCTTCCCTTATCAGCGTCCACTACAAGTGACACCGGTCAGTGTTTGCCTTGTGACGTCTTCACCACAGATGACCAGACACGACAGACCTGGTGATTCCCGGCAGGGGGAGCCGTAAGGCGGTGGGTGGGGGGGGGGGAGGTTGTGTTCAATGTCAAACCGCCATGTTCTTATCTCTAATGCAAACAGATAATCACGCAGACATACAAACTCATTGTACTTCAGAGGTAACATCTATACGGCCGTCGTCAGTGAGTCTCACACTGGTAACATCTATACAGGCCTCGTCAGTGAGTCTCAGACTGGTAGCATCTATACAGGCCTCGTCAGTGAGTCTCACACTGGTAACATCTATACAGGCCTCGTCAGTGAGTCTCAGACTGGTAGCATCTATACGGCCGTCAGTGAGTCTCACACTGGTAACATCTATACAGTTGTCAGTGAGTCTCACACACATCTATACAGTCGTCGTCAGTGAGTCTCACACACATCTATACAGTCGTCGTCAGTGAGTCTCACACACATCTATACAGTCGTCGTCAGTGAGTCTCACACTGGTAACATCTATACAGTTGTCAGTGAGTCTCACACACATCTATACAGTCGTCATCAGTGAGTCTCACACATGCCACATTGAGCCTGCCGTTTCCTGTGACCCTCAAGCTTTCTATAAACTGGTGTTACGTTTCTTAGGTTTAAACCAGAGTTCTCCAAACTAAGGCCCGCGGGGAAGATGCACCCCGCGAGGCCCTCTCATTTGGGCTCTGGTGACCTCTTGATCTTAAAAAATTATATTATTTTAAACTGTAGTATACACAAATTTAGTAATCGGGCCCAAAACTGCTGTTTGACAATTAGTGCGGCCCTTCGGCAGAAAAGTTTGGAAACCCCTGGTTTAAACCATGGGACGTAATTCAAAGGGACTCTATTCATATTTTACCAATTTAATCGGTCAACAATAATAACAGTAAGAATTATTCTATAAAATAACTTACTCCCTGAGTTACTTCCACATGCCCAACCCTTGTATACAATGATCCCCCCTCCCTTAGCTTCGTTAAAAGACACAGGACACATCAAACCAACTGACCTTGTTCGTTGTCTTTGATGTAGTCATGGCTACAGCACAGCTGCCCGTCTTCGTTGAGGTAAAACTGGTCGCCGGTCCGGAGCTCACAGCGGCACGTGCAGCACCGGAAGCAGTCGAGGTGGTAAACGTTGTCATGCGCTCGGCGCACGACCTCCGAGGGGGAGATAATCCGCTGGCAACTGGAACAGGCGGCGCCATATAACCTGGAGGGGAATTGTAGAGAACCTGCATGAGTTGCCGCAGAGCCTATTTGTGGTTCCAAAGATACGTGTGGCATGTCGGACAATCGCTTCCCAGAGAGGCCTTGCTACGGCGAATTTACTGATGGGCAGAGAGGCCGCGGAGGTCCACGGGAGCGCTACAAAGTTACGCTAAACACCGCACTGAAGACTTTCGACTTTAGCCATGGATTCCTGGAGGCAGCAGCCAGCGACCGAGCCCCCCTGGCGCTCTATGATACGGAACCGCGCAGCAGTCTGTGAGGCGAACAGACAACAGGCTGCCAAGTCCAGACTTTAGGCGAGGAAGGATTGTGTTCAAAACCCTGCTGATGGCATCCCATTCAGCTCTTGTCTGACATGCGGACTCACCTTTCGTGCCAGAATAGGGCGAATAAGCCACCAGTGGTCCTCGAAGACTTCAATCTTCAATGATCCCTTACAGACCATGAAGGTCCATGGGAGCAAGTGAAGTAGCGTTCACAAGTTTCATTGACCACTAACGAGCATGGGATTGTGAGGTTAACGGGGGGGGGCCTTGCCAGTACCGCGGCTCGAACTCGCGACATAGGTTCTTGCAGCGGTTCGGTAGTCCAGCTCGCTACAACTTAGACCACCGCGCCCCCCCCCCCCCCTCGTCGACTACGACGGAAAAAAATCATTGGTTTTGCTAAAGAACGTTTCCAAAGAAAGTTACCAAAGAACCCCAGTTCTGCTTCCCCAAAGAAATAAGTATTGTTACCAAAGAATCAAGTATTGATCTTAAATAACTTACAAAGAACTTAGTATTGTTACGAAAGAACTTATTATTCTTACCAAAGAACTATGTATTGTTTCGAAAGAACTTATTATTCTTACCAACGAACTAAGTATTGTTCCAAAATAACTTAAAAGAGTTGTTTGAATGAGTTTAAGCCTGAGGCTGAGTGTAAAAGACGGTGGTTTGGTGAGTGAGATGCATACATTGTTTTAGCCTATATTTGGCCTATAAGTATAAGAATGTACATGTAGAGTTGATGCGTGAACAACGACACGGCTTTTCGGTAGTAGTAAGCCTCACCTGAAGAAATCGTCCTGACAGTAAAGTTGGGAGTTGCCCGAGTAGCACATGTGGGACAACGACGTCCGGCAAACAGAGCACCTCAGACAGTCCGAGTGCCAGGTGTGACCTTGAACCTGGAGTATGAACGGGTCGTAGATGGGCTGTGAGCAGGCGTGACATGGAGGTGGACCTGTAAGACAAGAGGTCATAGGTCAATATGGTGTGTACATCAGGATGGAAGATGTGATCAGGCGTGACATGGAGGCGGACCTGTAAGATAAGAGGTCATAGGTCAATATGGTGTGTACATCAGGATGGTAGATGTGAGCAGGCGTGACATAGAGGTGGACCTGTAAGATAAGAGGTCATAGGTCAATATGGTGTGTACATCAGGATGGAAGATGTGATCAGGCGTGACATGGAGGCGGACCTGTAAGATAAGAGGTCATAGGTCAATATGGTGTGTACATCAGGATGGTTAATGTGAGCAGGCGTGACATAGAGGTTGACCTGTAAGATAAGACGTCATAGGTCAATATGGTGTGTACATCAGGATGGTAGATGTGAGCAGGCGTGACATAGAGGTGGACCTGTAAGATAAGACGTCATAGGTCAATATGGTGTGTACATCAGGATGGTAGATGTGAGCAGGCGTGACATAGAGGTGGACCTGTAAGACAAGAGGTCATAGGTCAATATGGTGTGTACATCAGGATGGTAGATAGATGTCATGAGACACGTGTGTATATTGTAGACTCGTTTATACTAAGTCTTTGACAGATAGATATGATAAATAAGTTAGGTGTATTCCTTAAGGAGATTTCGATGTCTAGTTACACTCAACTAAGTTTATTTATTTAACGAGTAACGGAAGCCCGTCCAAGGACGTACTGCCGGATTCTGCCGTCGTTTCGGCAGCATGCTGTCTCGGCGTAAAAGAAGTGATTATCAGGAGTGACACATTTCAAGGTGGGAACACAGCGCTGAGTGATGACAAAATTACTGCACCAAAAAATAACTCGTTTTGAACGTCAGCGTAATTTTTTTTTTCAGAATGGAAATGAGATTTAATTTTTCTCCGCTAGTGATTGGCTGTTGGGGTTTGAGGGACCAATCACTATCAAGGACCACACAGACAACTAGCTGCCTTTTATTATATAATAGGATAATTTAATGTATTAATGTTTTTTACTTTTTATATATTTGTTTATAAAATTATTAAAATTAATTTACTTTCAAAAATTCTTAACTACATTGATACCCGGATACTGTCAGAATTTGCCAAAAATATTTGCCGAATCCGGGTAGTGGCGAAAATACCGACATCCGGCCGGAATGCCGGATATCCGGCTGTCCCCTAGGTCAAATATACACTAAAATTAAAGCGGTTATTAGCAATGTCCCCTTTTTAGCTACGTGGCTTCGTGGTCACAAAGGTATTTGACCGACACCGCGCAGCAGTTTAGAATGACCGCACAGGAAATTGGCTAAAATATTGCATACAAAATGGATGCTGAGCAACTTTGCACACAAAATGGATACTGAGCAACTTTGCACACAAAGTGGATGCTGAGCAACTTTGCACACAAAATGGATACTGAGCAACTTTGCACACAAAATGGATGCTGAGCAGCTTTGCACACAAAATGGATGCTGAGCAGCTTTGCACACGGACCAAGGAACTTTACAGGGAACATTTATTATTTGCTATAGTTAATTAATATGCAGACTTGTCCATAGAGATGTTTTTCCCATGGGATTCCCATGGGAAACGTCCCATGGGATGGGATGGGACAGGCATAAATTGCCATGGGATGGGACAGGCATAAATATTCATGGGATGGGATGGGATAGAAAAATATGTCTCATGGACAAGCCTGTAAATATGTAAGCATTGTGGTTTTAAAACTCAATAACATTTTTTTTTTAATTTAACACAAGTCAATAAAGTTGATCAAATGTTGAGGGTTAAAAAAAAAATTTGTACACGCCTTTATCTCCTTTGAATGTCATTTACCCCGCTCTTTAAACTTCGTTGTTTGAACACTCTTTTTTCTTTAAACTATTTTTTTTTTATTATTATGACTTGATTAGTCCGTGTATCTACCATTGTTCTATCCAGACGGTGAAATCGTTAGTGGCGGGCCATTAAAGTGGTGGCGGGGTCATGTCACAGTGCTCTCCACTTGAAATCAAAACAACACCAGCAAACCGCACGGTTCAAAGAGCTGATTCAAAGACCGATGAACGCGATTTAAGAGGGACGTTGTTGGCTGGGGCGGGGGAGGGGGGTGTTCAAGCAGACCTGGTTGATTTTTTACTTATAATCATAGCCGGTGATGAACCCTATGGCGGATTAAGGGGGGGGGGCTGAACTGGCTATAGCCAGGGGCCCCAGACGGTTTTGGGGCCCCATAACAGAACGTATTATAAAATATTGTTTATATTTTTTAAATTAACGAATTTTGACAAGCTCTGCTGACCGTGTGGAAGAATATAGGCGTGTGGTGCAAGCGATGTCGGGATCGATTCCCAGAAGTTGACATTTTAAAAAAAAATTCTTTTCACACTCGGGCGAACACTTCAAACAGTGCAGCTAGCAATCATTTTATTTAAAAGGACGCTGGCTGGATAGGGCCCCCATTTGATTGCAGTCAGGGGCCCCGTGCAGTCTTAATCCAACCCCTGGGTGAACCTAACCTTTCTATAAAGCAAAACAAAGATGTCTACAAACTAAACCTGTCAATAAACCAAACCTATCAGTAAACCAAAAAATATTTTCTTCCCCCAGGGTTTCTCAAGTTCTGCTCGTACGATGGTCAGCGAGCCAGTGGACCCATCCTCGTACGATGGTCAGCGAGCCAGTGGACCCATCCTCGTACGATGGTCAGCGAGCCGGTGGACCCATCCTCGTACGATGGTCAGCGAGCCAGTGGACCCATCCTCGTACGATGGTCAGCGAGCCAGTGGACCCATCCTCGTACGATGGTCGGCGAGCCAGTGGACCCATCGGCGTTGCAGAGATGGGGTCCCGCCAAGCGGATATTTTACATTATTTTTAGGGGCGTCGGTAGACTATATACTGTAGTTAGTTTCTTCCTGGAAAGGGCTTTGGGAAAAAAAATCGATAGATTTGCCCCAGGCGACACTAAACTTAGTTACGTCTCTTTCTATTGGGTTAGCTATATGATGAGACGCAATAGATAATCTCTAAACAAAATAAAGTAAATTAGAAGAATTGAATTAAAGGATGTGAATTTGTGAATTGTATGACATAAACATGATGAAGTTAACTAGATGAAGTTAACCTAATTATATAAACTAGAGGAAGTGACTTACAGCGGGTGAACTAGAATTGATGGTTGAGACTTCATGAAGTTAACAATGTTAAGTTAACTAGATATAGACTAGAGGAAGCGAATTAAAGCTGGTGAACTAGACGTGGTGTTTGAGACTTCATGAAGTTAACAAGATGAGGTTAACCACATGATATAAATTAGTTAAAGTAGAAATATGAAGTAATAAAATATATGAACTAAACTAGATTTATACAGTGGCGTCACTAGGGGGGTGCGGTGGGGGGCCTCCCCGGGTGACGCCATCAGGGGGGTGACATCAGGATTTAAAATTCTATATATTCCTGTTATTTGGCACTGGAAAACTCTAAGGAGTTCTATGGGTTAAATCGTGAGGGGGTGACACCATGAGCTACCGCCCCGAGTGACACCATGAGCTACCGCCCCAGGTGACACCAACCTTAGTGACGCCTCTGGATTTATATACTAGAGAATCTCTAAGTAGAGAAAGTAACTTGAATAAATTTAACCTTTTGAAGTAATCAAGTATGAATATAACAAGATTTCTATTAATAGATAACATAGCATGCAGTTAAATTTGATTATTTGAATTACACTTCTATGAAATTAACTATAAATGAGGTAAACTACAGAAAAAAAGATTAAACTATTCATTTTTATAGAGTTTTTCATGTTGGTTGTTGTTGTTATTTTTATTTTTTTATTTTATTGCTTTTTTTTTGTTTTTTTAAAGCAAACGCTAGTTGAAAACTAGATGACGTAATACTGACCTGTGCCGGTGGCTAATCCAGGATTTAAATAATCTGTGTCCGAGGGCAAGGCTGGGGACATGGTCAGCTGGTCAGTGGGGGAGGTACAGGACGGGCTGTAATCTGGACCTGTCATCATGATCGTCAGATGGACTGTTGGACAGACAAAAAAACAAACGGACTGTCGAGATACGATCGTCTGCTACAACCAAAACTCACAGTTGACAGTGGCGTCAAGCGGGAAATGATCATTAATTTTATATTTAGTAAACTCTTTAAAATTCAACGAATCAAAAAATAAACGGAGAAACCCCGAGACCGGAAGTGAAATGTTGGTGGTTTTTTTATAATCAGACGTTGACATTTGCTAAAAAAAAAAAGTCAACATTTAAATAAAGGCTCTCGAGAAATCATATCAGGATGTTAACCGGAAAGTAACAAACACGGGGGGGGGGGCGGTTGTTAACCAAAAAATACAACAACAACAACAACAAAAAAAAACCAAGAAACACGATCGTTCCTCGAGTGAAGTGGCAGACGCGAGTGTCTGACGAGACATGATTCAAGTTATTTTAAAATAGTGAAACAAACTTAAAAACATTTCCAAACGACGTCACCACTAACGTTGTTGGATCTAAATCTAAAAAAGTGTAGTTGGTAACGTTGACAGAAGAAGTCTTGTCGACGTCAGATTTACATCCATGCACACACACACACACACGCACACACCAATAATCAGACAAGAGATGCTTCGTGGATCTGAAGGAGAATAGCTCCGACCCACGCAATGAATAGAATGATAGACTAAAGGAGAATAGGTCCAACCCACACAATGAATAGAATGATAGACTGAAGGAGAATAGGTCCAATCCACACACTGAATAGAGTGATAGACTGAAGGAGAATAGGTCTAACCCACACACTGAATAGAATGGTAGACTGAAGTAGAATAGCTCCAACCCACTCAATGAATAGAATAATAGACTGAATGAGAATAGGTCCAACCCACACACTGAATAGAGTGATAGACTGAAGGAGAATAGGTCTAACCCACACACTGAATAGAATGGTAGACTGAAGGAGAATAGGTCCAACCCACACACTGAATAGAGTGATAGACTGAAGGAGAATAGGTCCAACCCACACACTGAATAGAGTGATAGACTGAAGGAGATTAGGTCCAACCCACACACTGAATAGAGTGATAGACTGAAGGAGAATAGGTCCAACCCACACACTGAATAGAGTGATAGACTGAAGGAGAATAGGTCCAACCCACACACTGAATAGAGTGATAGACTGAAGGAGAATAGGTCCAACCCACACACTGAATAGAGTGATAGACTGAAGGAGAATAGGTCCAACCCACACACTGAATAGAGTGATAGACTGAAGGAGAATAGGTCCAACCCACACACTGAATAGAGTGATAGACTGAAGGAGAATAGGTCCAACCCACACACTGAATAGAGTGATAGACTGAAGGAGAATAGGTCCAACCCACACACTGAATAGAGTGATAGACTAAAAGAAAATAGGTCCAACCCACACACTGAATAGAGTGATAGACTGAAGGAGAATAGGTCCAACCCACACACTGAATAGAGAGAGATAGACTGAAGGAGAATAGGTCCAACCCACAAACTGAATAGAGTGATAGACTGAAGGAGATTAGGTCCAACCCACACACTGAATAGAGTGATAGACTGAAGGAGAATAGGTCCAACCCACACACTGTATAGAATGATAGACTGAAGTAAAATAGCTTTTACCCACGCAATGAATAGAGTGATAGACTGAAGGAGATTAGGTCCAACCTGAAGGAGATTAGGTCCAACCCACACACTGAATAGAATGATAGACTGGAGTAAAATAGCTTTTACCCACGCAATGAATAGAGTGATAGACTGAAGGAGATTAGGTCCAACCCACACACTGAATAGAATGATAGACTGAAGTAAAATAGCTTTTACCCACGCAATGAAGAGAGTGATAGACTGAAGGAGATTAGGTCCAACCCACACACTGAATAGAATGATAGACTGAAGTAAAATAGCTTTTACCCACGCAATGAATAGAGTGATAGACTGAAGGAGAATAGGTCCAACCCACACACTGAATAGAGTGATAGACTGACGGAGAATAGGTCCAACCCACACACTGAATAGAGTGATAGACTGAAGGAGAATAGGTCCAACCCACACACTGAATAGAGTGATAGACTGACGGAGATTAGGTCCAACCCACACACTGAATAGAGTGATAGACTAAAGGAGAATAGGTCCAACCCACACACTGAATAGAGTGATAGACTGAAGGAGATTAGGTCCAACCCACACACTGAATAGAGTGATAGACTGAAGGAGAATAGGTCCAACCCACACACTGAAAGAGTGATAGACTGAAGGAGAATAGGTCCAACCCACACACTGAATAGAGTGATAGACTGAAGGAGATTAGGCCCAACCCACACACTGAATAGAATGATAGACTGAAGTAAAATAGCTTTTACCCACGCAATGAATAGAGTGATAGACTGAAGGAGATTAGGTCCAACCCACACACTGAATAGAATGATAGACTGAAGTAAAATAGCTTTTACCCACGCAATGAATAGAGTGATAGACTGAAGGAGATTAGGTCCAAGCCACACACTGAATAGAATGTTAGACTGAAGTAAAATAGCTTTTACCCACGCAATGAATAGAGTGATAGACTGAAGGAGATTAGGTCCAACCCACACACTCAATAGAATGATAGACTGAAGTAAAATAGCTTTTACCCACGCAATGAATAGAAAGATAGAAGTTCATTGAGCTGACGGCTGTTTGTTTGTTAATCATAAATGACTGTATTATAAACATGTCACTTTCATTCAATCGTTCGTGTGACAGACAATCTTCAAATAGCAACACTGGTGGTTTAACTAGGACTCACTAGAGTTAGAGGAATAACTTAATGAACGACAAGGCCGATTTTGTTACAATACATTAATAAGTTGTTTTTGTTTTTCAATCTCAATAGTAAATCTATGACTATAATATCTTTAGAACAAAATGTTTCAATCAATATTGACATACGACGTTGACTGTTGATCCGTTTTTACGAAACGTCGTCGGAACCCGATTTATTTCCAGTGTAAGTCGGAACATATGTTAAATATACTGTAAGTCCTGTACGTAGATTCCTATTAAAATGTGGTCAACAAAATGAGGAAAAGACGTAAACAGGGTAAGGGTTAGCCTGACGGGACGTAACAAAACAGCGAACGTTTCGGCAAAGGGGCCGTCCTTAGAGTACGTAACAGTGTGACAGTTTATGACATGATAAAAATTATTTTTTTGAAAGAAAAAACAATTCCCTGCTACTACTGCATGAATTAAAATAGATAATATTTTATTTTAAAAGACGGAATGACTAATAATAAATATTTTCATTTTTTATCGAGGCGCGTTCGTAACCACAACGACAACACAGCGCAAATCGGGACGGACAGTCGTAATGAAATGTCATTCAAAAATTTGATTTACAGTTTACGTTAACTAAACAATTTAGCTGTAAATGTATCCATGCATATACATGATATACTTTTGTCAACGTCGAGACTAAAGAAATATTCCTGGTTCATTTTAAAACACATAAACATAGGATTTAAAAGTAACAAAAGACTCAAAAGATCTATTCACATTTAATACTAATGCTGTGATTTTTTACGTTAGTAAACGTCGTGAGAAAAAAAAAACCAGCCAATTTAGATTACTTATAAGTAAGAAAAGACCTAATCACCTAATGTTGATTGCCTTGGCCGGTAAATTAACAAGGTTTTAGACGTAAGAAAAGACCTACTCACCTAATGCTGATTGTGTACATCAGTAAACATTGAAGAATCAAGCGAACAATCTCTGTCTTGTGATTGGTGCGGCGTCCACGGTAGACAACCGATGTGAAACACTCGTATGCTCTCCCCTTTGATGTCAGACTAAGAGAAGAGTTCGACTCGCTATTTATAGCTTAAAAAAACTCAATCCAATATTTTGATCTGTCCCGGTAAACAGTTTACGGTGAACAAAGCCAAAAAGAAATGAATCTGTGTCACAGATGAACTACTACCATGGCAAAATTTGGGGGAAAATGTTCACAGAATTAGACAGGGACAGTGGACATACTGACTGTGTGGCCCAAAGTCAAAGGCGGGGATGGAGGAGGGGAGGGGTCCGGTCAGGGGACGGGAGAGAGGGGGGACGACAAACTCGAGTATTGGTCACTTCCTGAAGTTGGGGATTAACTACCCTTAAAGTGTTTGGTGGCGGGGGGGGGGGGTAAAGG
>MUZC01000544.1:219190-230055 GCA_002072015.1 Radix auricularia | reverse complement strand
TATTGATCACAAACCAAATGTGGGTGTGGCCAGAGCCTGTGGAAAGTGGGGGGGGGGGCGGAGCTTCTATTGTTTACTTGAATTTATTTCGTGTTCCAAAGTCTATAACTGGCTAAACTCGCTGTAACAACTCAAGTTCAACAAGAGACAGGTTCCGGGGAAGTCTCAGCCGGAGGCGTCACTAGGGTTGGTGTCACCCGGGGCGGCAGCTCATAGTGTCACACCCTCATGACTTACACCACAGAACTCCTCCGAGTCTTTCAGTGCCAAATAACGGGGGCATGGAGAATTTTACATTTTGGTGTCACCCCTTGGGATGGTATCACCCGGTGCGGCCCGCCCCCATGGCACCCTAGTGACGCCACTGGTCTCAGCACAGCTGTTTCTGTCTACAGATTGCTTCTATTTGTATAGATTGTAACTATTTAATGATGCTGTTTTACAGTACATCTTGAAAACTATTGGACCATCTTAAAATAAACCAACCATTCAAGTTACTTAAACGTCTTCGTCTCTTAAGTATTTTGATTCATGTTTCGCTTGCAGCTTCTGGAAGCTTGGGGGAAAAAAAAGCATAACTCACGTCTTCCGACTAGACCCAATTTTGTTCCGATTTTTGAGAACACTGTTACGAGCCTGGCCTGACTCAAGTACTTAAAATATCCACATCCGGACTTGTAGCAAGTTTTATAAATACGAAAAAGGAGGAAAGACTTGCTGGAAACCTGTACCAACTTCTTCTGTAACAACTATTTCTGTAAAAATTACTTCTGTAAGAACTATTTGTGTACTAATTAATTCTGTAAGAACTATATCTGTATAATTACTTCTGTAACAATTATTTGTGTACTAATTACTTCTGTAACAACTATTTGTGTACTAATTACTTCTGTAACAACTATTTATGTAACAATTACTTCTGTAACAACTATTTATGTAACAATTACTTCTGTAACAATTATTTATGTAACAATTACTTCTGTAACAACTATTTATGTAACAATTACTTCTGTAACAACTATTTATGTAACAATTACTTCTGTAACAACTATTTATGTAACAATTACTTCTGAACCAGGTTAAACGAAACTTGCTTGAGATTTCGAGGATCAAATCGAACGGCTAAAAACACGTTCACTATCATCATCGCTCGACATAAGGCAGGGGTGCCCAACCTCTTCGCCATTGACAGCGGTATTTAAAAAAAAAAACTTTTGCTACGGCCGCCAAAAAATTTTCACTGAAAAAAAAAGATCTATCACTATAAAAAATGTACCTCTCGTAATAGTCAACGCCGTTGACAACGGGAGATAATAATGGCATCATCACAGTGTATTGTAGGCAAACACAGTGCTTCATTACAAACAAAAACATTTCAATCGATATTTTCTTATATTTCTACTCTATTGAACATTGTCATGTAAACCTAGCAGTGTCCTTTAACATCATGTCACACACGTACAGCATAAAGATATTTTTAAGTGGCATTAGTACTAGTACACCGAGAACAGAATAATTTAATAAGCGATAAGCTGCTTCACGAACACTGTCCATGTAACTTAGCAGTCCAGAGTCCACAAATTAGTGACTGGCTTGCTCTTGGAGAGTCGCGCAAAGTCCGGGCACTGGCTGGAGATCATCAGTCGTATTCTTGACGCCAGATTGGTGTCCACCAGTCGGATTCGATATTTGTTCTTGAGAAAATTCATACCTGAAAATGACGCTTCGCACATGTAAGTGCTTCCAAACAGCATTAGAATGTTTCTTGCTATTTCGCGAAGCTTGGGATACTCCACAGCTACTTTCCTTATCTCCAGTAGATCGTTTTTGTGCTCGAATTTTTTCAAAAGTTGCGCGTTATTTTCTAGTTCGATCAGTTCCATTTGAACATCCAACGGAGCACATCTCTGTCTTAACCAAATGTGGAGAAGCAACGAGTCTTATATTTTCTTAGATCTTTTCAAAAGCCTGAAAACTTTCTGCGAACTCCAACAAAAGCGTTTCGAGAATGCCTGAAAAGGACGTAGCCAAAATTGTATCTTTTCTTATTTCACGGTTCTCGATTAGAGCGGTGAGTTCTTGGGAATGATAGAGACACTGGGTATTTGTGAGTACTATAGCAGCTACTATTGTTGACCGACGTGTTACACGGTTACACAGAGCAAGCAAGCACACTACATCGAATGTGCGCATCGCACGGTTTGGGCACGCTTCAATATTAGGCTGCTAAACTTTATGGCTTGCCCTCATTAGCTACAATGTATATGAGCACCAAACACTGCAGCTAACGCTACAGTCGCCGGAGTCGAAATTTGTTTCACAATATCAAGTGCTTAAGAGTGTAAATGAATATTCGATATTTCATTTACAAATTTACCTAATATATTTGACAGCCACAGGTTATTGAAATTTTAAACAGATTTCCACGCCGTACGGCCGCAGGTTGCGCACCCCTGACATAAGGGGTCAGCGATAAACTACCTCATTTGGCGTAAAAAGATACCTCCTGGGGGTAATGCAGACGCATTGTTGGCCTATAAAATCAGCTAGAATCCGCTCTTTTAGGGGATAACGTCACCGTGAAATTTTATATTTTGTGGTATCAGGAACAGGAAATTTTGCCAAAGCCTGCTCTATATCTTTAAACATTTGGCCAATATGGCTCGAGGCTTTGGGGGGGCCTCCTACCAGGGTCGACGACATTCTTTGTTTTTGGATAACTACCCGTATGTGTCTTATGTAACATGCGTTATGTTCACTAGACAGACCCACATCTTCTTATCTTTTCTCGTACAGACGCTACTTCAATGCAGAAGATTATTTGGATAGCGGAAATTAAAGATACATTATCATTAATAAATTAATTATTAAAAATCTAATCGATTAAAATCAGTTTGATCGATTAAAATTTGATTAAAATTTAAGTAAATATTTAATTTTTTCGTTCAATTTATTAATATTTTATATTTTTGTTACACCTTTTTCCTCGTAAATTATTATTTATTTTAAAAAAATATGTAACAAATATGTTTTCTTCCTTATTTCTTGCATAGCAGAACGAATTTGCTGTATTACGTTACAAAACTTGGGAGACATGGAATTACCGCGACTTAACCGATTTCGCGAAATAATGAATTGCGACTTAACCTTTATATTTATATGGATTATAAAAATATAATTATTCAAAATTAATCTATTAAATAATTGATTTTTTTTTTCCAAATTAATTGAACAAAAATTAATCAGTTCCAGTCCTAAAAATAAGTAATACATTTCAAGCTTAATATGCATAAACAAAAATAGTATGAACTCAAAAGTATATTATTATTAAAGGGCAAAAAAAAAATCTACTATTTTTCTAAAGGATCGCTCGCTAAATGAAATGAATTTTTTTTTTTTGCTTGTTTGTTTTAGGAACACGATCACTATTACTATTAATTAGGGCTGCGGAAATTTACAATTAATTTCTCGATTAATCGGTAACATTTTATATCGATTAAAATTATTTTAATCGATAAAACAGCGATTAAATTTTTTTTAAAAAATGTTTTAATTCTTTTATTTCATAAATAAAAATTTAATTATTAATAATTAATAACAGTTGTTTTGTTTTATGTAAGCTTTAAAATACGCTGTTTTATAAGGAAATATATATTACAAAAATATTAGATATTGTTTTTACTTAATTAAAAATAACACAATTTAAGTTCATTGACATTATATTGAACTACTTATATTTAAACTATTACTGTTTCCATAGTCACTGGACGCTATACGTGATAATAGAATAATCAGGGCAAACTCACCAAATAAAATGTAGATCTACATATTTGGTTTAGAGGCACTATGGAATCGTGCCCTTTTTTCAAACTTCCGGACTCACGCCCTATCGCTCCTGGCGTACCTTATCTTATATCTTATATGTTACAGACGCTCCTTCTGTGCAGAAGATTACTGCGTCCTACGTTTATCTATGGCTTGTGTTTAGTCATGTATTTTTAATTTTTATTAGAGTTTTAAATGATGATAAAGTGTTGGCTTTCCCGGTGGCTTCAGGCAACCCAATCCACGCCCGAATTCCGGACGGGAAGAAATAAAACTTGTATGTGTTTGTTCTTGGGTATAGAATAAGAAAAGTGTTTTTGTCTTTTTTGTCTATCTGAGGGTTGTATTAAGTTATCTTTGTGTTGTATTTCTAAATTAGAATGAATTGCTTTATATATAATTACTAATTTACTCTTTGTTCTTCTATCCTCCAGTGTTTACAGGTCCAATGATTTAACCAATGGTGTTACTCTTGTCAGTTTTGAATATTCTCCAGTAATGAATCTGGCAGCTCCTTTTTGAATGTGTTCTAGTTTATCAATTGACATTACAATAAGAATGGCTAGAGGTGGCGGCTCCTCTCTTCTGGTGTGCTCTAGCCACTGCATTAAGTACCCCCTCCCCCATCCGGGCCACCACACCACTTTTTAAGAATAAACACAAAGTAAAAACAAAGTTTTTCTATACTCTAAATCTCTTATACATGAGGCAGAGCTAAAAATAATTGATTATGTTCAATATAATATGCACCGCGTGATAAACATCTACAGACTGAACCAGACTGAGCTCCCCTTGCTGTGAAACATGGGGATGTGGTCAACGATGGCTGGAGTGAACTCCAGTGTCAACAATAGCAGACGCGACATAGAGATACATAGAGATAAACTAAAAATTCATTTATTTAATTACGTACATTCGATCGATCTGAATTTTGAAACAATGCGTGTTAGGTAACACAAGTCTATGTGCAAATTTTCAGCTGGCTAGGATTATGGGAAGTGGGTCATTTTTTACTATATTTTTTTCCTCCCGCCCACTACAAGACGGTGAAGTTTATATAAGGGATTTTAACAGTTTTAATTAAAACAAAATAAAATAATCATATTATTTTAAAAACTGTAGGAATGACCTATTTTTGGACACTGAATAAAGTTCAATTTTTAGATAAAATTAAAAAAAAAAGGCATAAAATAAGTCTACATGTAATAATACATTTCGATTCATTGTTTAAATTTTCAATTTTTAAAAATTCCCATAATTGACAATCCTATGTATGACTTGACCCCAGACGGTGCTGGAGGGACGCAGACGTTTACAACAATGTAGCGCGAGCAGCGTTTGATGTTCTGTTCGCGTTTTTTAAACTTTAAATATTGGGGGTGAAGCAGGAGAATATGTGGAGAAGGGAATCCGGGGGTGGGGTGTTGGTAAGTTTGTTTTGTTGTCTGTTTTAAAAGCCCCGCTGTTTATTTTTTTTTAATATAAGGCGACAACACAATATTTAAAAAGAAAAAAAACACGTGGGGGGGGGGGGGTGTTAAGAGAGGTTTGGATTCAACCTATCATCTATTATATAATGCGCCTTAGCGTGTCTGTCAGTCAGTGATCGCAATGCGAGGTAACTCCCAATTTATTAATTTTTAATTGAAAATATTGACGTGAAATCATAATAATTTTGGTTTCGAGATTAACAGACCTCGTGGTGTTTCGCGCCGTAAAATGGTATATGGGGTGACGTCATTCTTTGAGCAGTAGTTTATTTGATGTGTATGTGTGCGTGAGAGTAGGTTTGTTTTAGTTGCCAACATTTATTTTTATATAGAGGGGAACCTTTGTAAAATTTTGAAGGGTATATTTCAATAATAAAATCACCAAAATCTGGGTCGAACTAATTTTACCTTAATTGCCACTGTTGACATTCTTTTAAGCATAACTTGGGATGAAATTTTAGATTAAATTTTGAGTTCAATCCTGAACAAATAACTATAGAAATATATGAAGGAAAAAATTATTTAAGTGCAGACGAATTATCAAAATTATATTTTAATATAAGTTTTTATGCACCTACGTATATTATCGGACGGAATAAAATTTTATACAGCCTATTAACAACATTAAATTGCTTAAACTTAAATTTATAAATAGAAAAATGCACACGGAACCGCATTTGATGCTTACTTGCAACAAGTGATTTGTGATTTTTAAAAACAAACAAAACAATGGAAGTCTAAATGTTTGTTAGGCGTAAGATTTATTATCTTATGTGGCTACATAATACAAGTGATTGTTTTGGATCGATTGCTATATAAACTGCCCTTTAGAAAATGTGTATTAAAAGAAAACGCTCAGGGATTTAAAATAAGAAAATGGAATGTGTATACACTGGCCGAATAGTGAGGCTAATAAGCGAAATAGTTATTTTTATAAAAAGGGCAACTTTGAGAATTATTTGAAGGGTTCTTTTTAATTATATGGCATGAGTTAATAATTTTGCCGAACCCTGGGTGGCAACAAAACTATTTCTCAGCTAAACCAGCAAGGTAAATATACAGACTAAAACTTGCGACTCAACGTGTGTCTTTTAAACAAATAAACTATATATATATATATTTATTTATTTATACTAGATGCCCGCGGCGTTTCATACGCCGCAGATTTGCTCATAGATAGTGCAAAGAAAGTTTGTGTGGGGGTGTGGGGTTGAACAGACCCAAACTACATCACGATGAAATCATCAGAACAACGCAAAAGAACCTCGGATGCGGGGATAACTGAGACTCATTGTTGATCTGGAAACATGTGAACTGTGGTTAGCTACTTGCCACCCCCAACCCTGCACCACCCTAGCTTGGCAACCATAAACTAATTGGCATTACCTGACAAAGGTCATTCGTCAAGCTTATTCCCACTCGTCTTGTGCTTGTTATGGGGATCGAAAAGATTGTGGGAAATGAACGGGCACAAACACACACATTTAAAAAAAATAAAAACGTAATGTCTTAGCTGGGGATTGAACCTGAGACCTCAGCGTGTTAGGCAAATGTTATAACCATTACACTATGAATTATATGTTATTATGTTGTTCCGAAAGAACATACTGATTGACTTCAATTCAAGGAAATGTTGAATATTTACCACCTTTACTTGCAATCTGATTGGTCGGAGGGGTCAGAGGTCAGACAGCTTCTTGTCCGACATGGTTGGACCATGTAGAGAATTATATTTATAGATTCAACAAACCCCTGCCCCAAGTATCAATATTCAGATAACTATTACAGAGCTCATTAAATTATATCCAATTTGTCCCGAACAAAGTTCATACATAAACTGTAAAGGAGTGGATTTTGTGATTTAACGGCTAGACTCCGGTAGACGAATGAAAACGTTTACAACAAAAAAATAAATACATTTTTTTTTTAAAATGTGGGATATTGCTAGAATAATGCGATGGCATGGAACATGCTTCGGGAAATAACTGTTGAATTGTCTATAGGTGCAAGATTGTGTGTTGGAGGGGGGGGGCACATAATTTTTTTTATATAGCTCAATAAAAACATATCCAATTTGTCCTGAACAAAAAGGTCATACATAAACTGTAAAGGAATGGATGTTGTGATTTAACGTGTAGACGAATGATAAAACTTTTTTTTAAAAAAAAATAATAATAATTACAAATATGTGAGATATTGCTAGAATAATACTATAGCATATTAAGTCTTTCAGGTAATAACTGTTGAGTTTGTCTATAGGTTCAAGTTTGTGTGTTGGGTGGGGCGTGGGGGTGTTTGGGCGCGTGTATTTTGATTATTTCTGTGTCTGCTAATGTTTAGCCTCTAACAAGACTACCAGCAATCTATCTTCTTAAACCACTCATATTTGTTTGAAATTACTGCTTGACACAGTTTTATTTGTTATAATATATTATTGTCGGTTTTAGTATCAGAAAAGTGTGTCTGCCGTAGAAAGAATTTATATTGCAAGCTGGTATGATTTTTTTGGTTAAGTAATTCAGTTTTATGCAGGCAAATTACAACATTAAATTGCCTACAATTAAATTTATAAATAGAAAACTCACACGGAACCGCATTAGATGCACGAAGTCAGTGATTAGTAAAGAAAACAACACCAATGTTTGTGTGGTTTGAGATTTATTCACCTGATGTGCTTTCATAAAATACGAGATTTTTTTTTCTTTTCGAGAACGATTGCTCCATGAACCGCCCCAAAGGAATAGATGGATTGAAAAAAAAAAGTTCTGGATACTTAAAGATGAAAATGGATTTTATTTTTAGGCGTAAGAGGGGAGCTAATAAGTTGAACAATTATTTTTATATTGAGTGTCAATCATCTGATCTTTTTAAAGTCATTTTCATGGGTAGAGGCAGGAGTCAATAATATCACCCAGCCCTGGGTGGCATAAACACTAGAGCTGAGCAACTGTTTATATGCTTTTCGCGTAACTTAAACTAAACCCGGGGGGGGGGGTACATTTTAAGCCCAAACCTTGGAAATACATTTAGTGTAAAGAAATATATTATCTTATCTTATATGTTACAGACGCTCCCTCTGTACAGAAGATTATTGCGTCCTACGTATTTCTATGGTTTGTGTTTAGTCCTGTATTCTTACTAGAGTTTTAAAAGATGATAAAGTGTTGGCTTTCCTGATTTCTTCAGGCAACCCATTCCACGCCCGAATACCGGACGGTAAGAAAGAAAACTTGTATGTGTTTGTTCTTGCATATCGAATAAGAAAGGTGTTTTTATCTTTACGTCACGGGAACAACGACTTATAGACTATACAGGATCTAGCATCAGAAAGTGTTTGTAGCATCAGAAAGTGTTTGTAGCATCAGAAAATGTTTGTAGCATCAGAAAGTGTTTGTAGCATCAGAAAGTGTTTGTAGCATCAGAAAGTGTTTGTAGCATCAGAAAGTGTTTGTAGCATCAGAAAGTGTGTGTTCTATCGAAAAAAGAACTAACAAGTCATACTGTGACAAGCTGTTTTGATTTTATTAGATCAATATTATACAACAAGAATAAAGTTCGTATAAAGACTGATGGCAAAGGCAGATCATGTGGTGCATTAAATGGAAGTTTTCTTTTAAACCATATAACTTTTCTTGAAAAAAGTTGTGATTTTGATTTAAAATCTAATACATCCACAGTAAATGTTTTAATGCCTTAAAAATAAAAATATATCATTTTACAAGCTGAAAAAAGATTTTTTGTTTAAAAAACAAACAAACAAACAAACAAAACGCTTAAATTTTATTTTAGTGGATCAAGTATCTGCCAGTTTAGGGCATTGTTACTACTAGAATAACAAAGATAAATCTATCTTCTTTCGTAGACGGACAGATGCCAAACTACTAGCATAAAAAGCGGAAAGCCATTTTAAATGACGGAGATCTAATAATTTATTGATTAAGGTTTATTCTTAAGACGCCAAAATGTCGCTTCAAATTTAATATTTATTAATTATAGTTGTGAAGGAAAACAATTCTTTAAGAATGATCTTTTCACGAGTTTGTATTTTAATTAGGCAATCGTTTTAAATTCCAAGGGGCGCTTAAATTTAATAAAAAGACACGGGTATCTTACCTTTAAAAGACGGCACAGAACAGCTCACAAAATCATTTCAACATAAAAGCTTAGTGAACGCAATGTTGACCTTAATTAGTTTTTTGATTAGTTTAAGTGTTGTGAAGCCACTCTGATAGCCGGCATTTCTTAATACTTCATACGTTTATAAGGAACACTCGAAGAAACCATGTTAATTAGGAGAAGGGTGCTTTAAAATCAATAATTCATTGTTGTTTGCTACTAGCATATTCATCCGATGTTTTCGGATTGTCATTAGCGAAAACGCGATGAACATTTTATAGAAAACAGGGGCGTAACAACGACTTGGCCACCAGGGCAGTTGCCAAGGGCTAATCCTTCCATTTATTCAAATTTAGTATTTTCCGCCATTTTGGATTTTTTAAAAATATCCATTTGTCAAGGGCGCCAAAAATAAATTAGCCAAGGGCGCGGAAAACTTAGTCACGGTTCTGATAGAAAGTATAAGTTAAGGACCCAATTGATTCAAAAGCCATCTCGCATTTGTTTTACCCGGTGTGAAATTAAATGCATTAAATGCCGACGGATCACGTATCCCAATAAAGATCCTGTTGCTTAAATTAACACGTTCATGGCTAGTTCTGTCTCTTTTTACTATGATAACCCGTCCCGTTGATAAATCGATCCTTGAAGCTTTTAAAATTTATTAGGATCAAATTCAAGATTGCTTCCCGTGAGTCTGATCTTGCACACCTTTGCGCACCGTGAAGTCTGCTTAACGACTTGCCTGTAGCAGCAATTAGAACTTTCAAAATGCTTGTGGTCGTGGTAAAAAAAACAACAACAGACATTGGTAACACATAGAATCGATCTTAGCGTTACGCGCCATCCATAAATGACGTCACGCAAATTTGGCCGATTTTCACTTCCCTCCTCGTCACAAAAAGTTAGAACCCCACCCCTCCAATATGATATCACAAAGCTTTGTCCCCCCCCCCCCTCCTAAAAGACGCGTTTCATATTTGAAAATAGCATGTTTTTAGTGTAATGCTGCACTCTAATATCGTAACACGCGTGAATCAATTTAATGTAAAACGTCATTGTAACAAATATTTAAGTGGCACTTTTATTTAAAGTTGTGCGTTTAAGATGCGGTGTTACAGTTCTTCCCTCCCCTTGGTCACCAACGTGACTTCACCCACCCCCCACTCTCTAGGTACATGACGTCATTTATGAATGCCCTCCTTAACCAGAATAAGACATTTGATAGCAGCAGAGAGACTCATTCTCAGCGTCAACAAGAAATTGTTTTTAATAATAGTCTGGACGCCAACATTGATTTAAAAATTAACGTGCCGCACCAATGAGGAAATGGACACCCAGAGAAAACTCAGAGAAGTGGGTTGGACTCAGAGAAGTAGGTTGGACTCAGAGAAGTGGGTTGGACTCAGAGAAGTAGGTTGGACTCAGAGAAGT
>MUZC01000544.1:154308-206855 GCA_002072015.1 Radix auricularia | reverse complement strand
TATAAAAATTAACTTTCTTCTCTATTAATATTGTAGCCATTTTCATCTTCAAGTCTTTCATCATGACTTGGTCAGCAGACATGGAACAACAACTATTCAATTAATCCTGATAACACCGGTTCTCAGAGGCGTCACTAGGCTTGGTGTCACCGGGGCGGCCCGCCCCCACCGCACCCCACTAGCGACGCCACTGCCGGTCCTACCAGGCATTCACTGTCTGAGACTATTTCTCTTACCTGTCCGGTCAGTCTTGGCGTTGATGGCCGCACCCTGCATCAGTAAACTAGAAATTACATCCACCGACGTGTTGTTGTCACTGTCACCTCCTTCCATGGAACAAGACCCGGAATTGCTGTCATCGTCGTCACCGAGTCCCCCGCCACGGATGGAGGCCAGCATCAGAGGTGTGTAGCCGTCTGGAAAAAAAGAGAAATGCAAGTGGATTTAGAAGAATAATCTTGAAAATAGTCCAGATCTCTCATGTTATCTCTGGGCTGTGTGGCTATTCCAAGCAGCAAAGATTAACAGATTGAGAAATTCATTTGCAATTTCATCTCTACATTTTAAAAAAATACTCATAGTAATACTCAATGAAACACCTGGCATTGTCTAACCAACAGACCATGAATATATCAGACTATTTCTAACCAACAGACCATGAATACACAAGATAATTTCTAACCAACAGACCATGAATACATCAGACTTTTTCTAACCAACAGACCATGAATACACAAGATAATTTCTAACAAACAGACCATGAATACATCAGACTATTTCTAACAAACAGACCATGAATATATCAGACATTTTCTAACAAACAGACCATGAATACATCAGACAATTTCTAACCAACAGACCATGAATACACAAGATAATTTCTAACCAACAGACAATGAATACATCAGACTATTTCTAACCAACAGACCATGAATACACAAGATAATTTCTAACCAACAGACCATGAATACATCAGACTATTTCTAACCGACAGACCATGAAAACATCAGACAATTTCTAACCAACAGACCATGAATACATCAGACAATTTCTAACCAACAGACCATGAATACACAAGATAATTTCTAACCAACAGACCATGAATACATCAGACTATTTCTAACCGACAGACCATGAAAACACCAGTTGTAGATGATTCCTCATTGAAATCAAACATATCTTGTCTGTACCCTACCCAATCCAACATATCTTGTCTGTACCCTACCCAATCAAACATATCTTGTCTGTACCCTACCCAATCCAACATATCTTGTCTGTACCCCACCCAATCCAACATGAAGCAAAAGTTGGTGGCAATTTAAACATTGACTGATACTTTACCTGGGCCTTTTACATTGACATCAGACTGGACATTGACATCGCCTTGGGGTGGGGTCAAGGCCACATGAGGATGCTGTAAGACATTTGCAGCCTCCAGGTGTTTGACTGTCCACTGGGTGGTGTTACAGCTCACTGGCTTGGTTCCATCATATCCAAACTTTGGGATTTCTAACTGTGATCATAGATGCAGACAGTATTTAATTTTTTTAAATTCCACAATCTAAGATTATGTGCACAGCAGTTGTTGTTACTTGCCCCCCCCCCCATCACCCTCACTTGCAAACCATAAACTGTGATTGTTGGACACTAACGAGGGTCATTGTTATGCTTATACGCGTCTTGTGCTTGTACTAATTTCTGATGAAATATATATATATAAATAAACATGTGCTCTTCGACATTTTTATTGTTTAAGTAATTTATTATTTTGAAAAACATTAATTAAAGTATTTCACCTTTGACCTTTTGACTTGTGGCATGTCCTCACTGTCATCCTCTTGGTAGAACTCATTGCTGGGAGGGGGGGTGGGGTGGTCATCACCAACATAACTGACCTGCCTTTGGACGAATTAACACAACGTCATAAAATTATTTATTCACTGACCTATCAAATAAAATTTTAATTATTCTTGATATTTTGTACAGCCGAACAAGTCAATACAATGTTTTTATGTCACCTTATAATGCTGATATATATTAATAATGATATTTCATGTATTTAATTAATTTGATTAGTTTGAAATTTCCACCCAGAAAAAAATTAAATATAGAATAGCACTAGGATAAAATCTTTCATATAAATTACAAGA
The DNA here is from genome assembly GCA_002072015.1 of Radix auricularia. Lineage (NCBI taxonomy): Eukaryota > Metazoa > Mollusca > Gastropoda > Lymnaeidae > Radix > Radix auricularia. Next base: position 204,705 of record MUZC01000544.1, on the reverse strand, counting down.
TACACAAATTGCTTATCAAAAAAGAAAATTAACTCTTAATGTGTTAAAGCGTGATAATGCGCGCCTTGCCTCTATTACCAAAGCGCAGTAAAGCGCGCCTCGATAGATCTCTCTTTAGAAAAAAAATTACAGAAAATAAAAACTCTTTAGAGCATGAAAGAAGATGTATTCAACTTCTGGCAATGGCGGCCGTTGCCCTTGCTAGTGTTATCGCTCGATGCGCAAGTTTTTTTGGTAGTTTTTACTGAGTTTTTTGAAGATGTGATTTAGCTATACTTTATTACTAAAATAATAGTACTAAACTACAAGTAAAAATAGTTTTTAACTCAAGAAGGCCTTTTGGATATGTAAAATAACCATTCTTATCCTAAAAGATGAAGTCTGTATGACAATAATATTGTACATACATTTTTGGCAATTTTTGAATTTCATAACTAAATGATCACAATTCGGGACTGAGGCAGAAGTTTTCCAAAAACCTTATGGCACATTAAGAGTTATACCTTTCTTCTTCTTCTTCTTCTTCGTTCTCAATATTCAATATTGATTTTTGCGTGCCACGAGTTTTGCGCCAATTGGCCCGTGGTCTCCGACTTCAGCCTGCTGTATTTTCTGGATTTGCTTCCATAGCCTTTGGTCAGCCAAGACCATCTGCAAGGCAGCAGTTGTTTTTTGGCAAGTGATGCAGCGTTCACATGCCACGGCTAAGGGTTCCACGCATTACCCCGCCGCTTTTCACCCATTTGGAACTGGGTGGGACTCGGGGACGCCCTAGGCCTCGGGAACAAGTTCATGGCTTCCCATGGATTCGAACTCTTACCATTGGAACGACAGTCGAGCGCGCTTTCCACTCGACCACCGCGGCCCCCAGTTATACCTTTGAGTATCTTGTTTTTAACAAAAAAAATTAAAGTGTAGGAAAGTGAACTTTTAACTGATACTGAAAACTCTTTTTTTTTTTAAATTGTTTGCGATCCCACTAGACTTGTTACTTCCAAGACAGCCTTGATGCCAGAAATAGGAAATGGACTGGTCAGCGTTCGTCCTGTCATGATTTAGACAAAATTTGGGGAAGCAGAATGGGCAGTAGTTACCGCCAATGATCCCTTTAGGTGCACGTGCAGCAGTTTAGAATTACCGCACAGCAAATATTGCACACAAAAATGGTTGCTCTTTTTTACTTCGCACACGGACCAAAGAATATCGGAGCTGACATTAGTTACTACATTGTTAAAACTTACTGCATTTCTCTGACAAACACCTCACTGCAGTGTTTAGACTTGGACAACGTTTTGAAACCTTTGGTGAAGTTTTCTGGGAACCAAGTGGAGGCGCGGACACGTTTCCGCTTGAGCTGAAATACGACGACCACGACCAGCACCACGAGGAAGGTCAGCATGACACCTATCATGATGTGGTTGAGTTTAGAGAAATTGTCAGATGGCGCTGGGGTGACATCCTCAGCTGAAATAGTTGTCAGAAATGTCAAGATATATGTGTGTGTGTGTGTGTGTGTGTGTGTGTGTGTGTGTGTATCTTGTTTTATCGTGTCTGTCTTATCTTATGTATATTACAGATGCTCCGACTATAAAGAAGATTATTGCATCCTTTGCTTATCTTTGTTTTGTTTATATCTAGTCTTTGATTTTTATTAGAGCATTCAATGTTGATAGTTTGTTGGTTTTCCTTTACATATATATATTAGGGCTGCGGAATTTATCTATTAATTTCTCGATTAATCTGTAAAAATTTTATTGATTAAAATTATTTTAATCGATAAAAACGCAATTAAAAACAAAGATTTTTTTTTCAATTATATGAGTGATATATTAATAAATAATTAATTATTAATATCTAATAATAGTTTTCTTTTTTTACGTACAAAATTCTACATATTAAAAAAAAGATTTTTTAAGTGTAAACTTTAAAATAAGCTGTTTTATAAGGAAAATGATATAAAAAAACTTAACATTGTTAAAAATAACAAAATTTAAATTCATTGACATTATATTTTAAAAAATAAAATAAATATCCCTTAGAGACCATGAAGGTCCATGGGAGCAAGTGAAGTAGCGTTCACAAGTTTCATTGACTACTAACGAGCATGGGATTGTGTGGTTGGCACAATGCCCCGGGGGCCTTGCCAGATCCGCGGTTTCGAACCCGCGACACGGGTTCTTGCTGCGGTTCGGTAGTCCAGCTCGCTACAACGTAGACCACCGCGCCCCTATTTTGACATTATATTGAACTACTTATATTTAAATTTTAAAAATGTAAATCGCCTGTTTTTGTTACTTCCCTTGAAATTTTCAGTTTAATGACATCATAATCTTATTTTAGCTTTAATCAAAACTATCTATTAATTATTCGGTCATTTTTTAAATTTTAACGATTAAATTTAAATTAATCGATAACAGCCCTAAGATATATATATATCATCATCATCAGCCCCATGACTGTTGTGGTCGTTGGAGGGAGCTCATGGACATATCAACAGACACCAATCTCCACATTTGCCAATCTTGAGCGGCAGGGAGCATTACTAATTTTAAATGTAAAGCACGGCGAGCCCACTTTTTGGTTGGTTGAGTCCACTTTTTAGTTGGATGAGCCCACTTTTTGGTTGGGTGAGCCCACGTTTTGGTTGGGTGAGCCCACTTTTTGGTTGGGTGAGCCCACTTTTTGGTTGGGTGAGCCCACTTTTTGGTTGGGTGAGCCCACTTTTTGGTTGGGTGAGTCCACTTTTTGGTTGGGTGAGCCCACGTTTTGGTTGGGTGAGCCCACTTTTTGGTTGGGTGAGCCCACATTTTAGTTGGATGAGCCCACTTTTTGGTTGGGTGAGCCCACTTTTTGGTTGGGTGAGCCCACATTTTAGTTGGATGAGCCCACTTTTTGGTTGGGTGAGCCCACGTTTTGGTTGGGTGAGCCCACGTTTTGGTTGGGTGAGCCCACATTTTAGTTGGATGAGCCCACTTTTTGGTTGGGTGAGCCCACATTTTGGTTGGGTGAGCCCACATTTTAGTTGGATGAGCCCACTTTTTGGTTGGGTGAGCCCACTTTTTGGTTGGGTGAGCCCACGTTTTGGTTGGGTGAGCCCACATTTTGGTTGGGTGAGCCCACTTTTTGGTTGGGTGAGCCCACTTTTTGGTTGGGTGAGAGCACCCAATATAATTTCTCAAACTACTAATATTATTATTATCAATGGATTTATAAATTTAAAAAAATACAAAAATTATTTCTCTATCATTTCTCAAAATCAATTTCCCATGTCGTATAATTTGTATTTATTCTTGTACTTCTAGCGAAAGATTTGATTTAAATACTATAATTAATTCACCTTTAGATTTTTACAGCTATTTTCTCTTTTACACACCGAATCATCACACATTTTTTAAAATCTACAATGATAACTCATATTCACACAAAAGAAATCTTCTACATATTAAACTATCATAGACAGATCAAAGAATTATCTACTTTTCTACCATACAATTTACAATTCAACATTTCTCAGATCATCTCTCGTACATCTTATGATTCAACTTACCACCGATGCGTTGGACGTCCACAGATGAGAGGAAGTTTTTTTTCCTGATGTTTTCAGCCACAAATTGTGAAATCATCTCTGAGCTGCCAAAGCACTCCGAGTTGTTCATCTTTTGGCAGGCCTGGTTGCCAATTTCAAAGTATACTAATACGCTGTAAAGTATACAAAAGAAAATTGGTTTTCCATTTCAAAGTATACTAATGCCCTGCAAATTATACCTAAAATTGGTTTTCTATTTCAAAGTATACTAATACCTTGCAAATTATACCTAAAATTGGTTTTCCATTGCAAAGTATACTAATACCCTGTAAATTATACCTAAAACTGGTTTTCCATTTCAAAGTATACTAATACCCTGCAAATTATACCTAAAATTGGTTTTTCATTTCAAAGTATACTAATACCCTGCAAATTATACCTAAAATTGGTTTTCTGATTTAAAATATACTATTACCCTTTAAAAAATACAAATTTTTAAAAATAATCACTAACTAACTCACGTTATCAGGAATATTTTTTAGTAGCAGAAGAGGTTTATTATATTAATGCAGTTGTAAGAAAAGCTGCAGGTAGAGAAAGAAGATATTATCTGATACAATGATACAAGCAGTTCATCGTCAACATCTTTCAGATTTCTCTATAATTTATATTTAATAAACTGCATGATCTGAATCAGGATGACCTTCCCTATAGTCAAAAAACCTCTGGCATGACTCAAACATTCAAAGAGACTGAGCTTACCCCCCAGTTACGGCTGATCTTCGCCTCACGCCATGCTGGTCAAGTGGTCGGCTGCTGGTGGTCAGACCTGAATATCTGTCCTCTCTCCATGGGAATATCATCTCTTCTCCCTGCTCGTTTTTCTTTATGCGCACCATGGTGCGCAACAACAGACTAAATTGACGCACAAAAACTTCTTTTATCTTCCTGAACTCATTTGGCTCCATGCGAATTATGATGTATATAGAATTAAGAACCAGACCCTCTCCACCTTTAAATAAAAAGAAACCAAAAAAAAAAAACTTTTCATTATAATGGACTTGAGTTCATTATAAATTCACATACTGAAATAACATGGGAATGAAAAAGAGGAGGCTAATTTAAAATATTTTTTTACAAACGGTTTCTAAAACAACAACATAACATTTAACATAAGACATATTTTCCACCAGTTTAAAGAAAATTCTATAACCATCTAAGGTTTTATGATGCAAATAATAATTATCCAAGGTAATTATGCATGTTGTAACACTGTGTTTTGTTGGTTGTCAATATAATCTGTTTGGTTATAACGCTGTGTTTTGTTGGTTGTCAATATAATCTGTTTGGTTATAACACTGTGTTTTGTTGGTTGTCAAAGTAAAATTTCCATAACAGGAAGTGGCACTAGCTGTGTTTTTTATAAAATGTTTCCATGTTCTATCAAGGGACTCCTAGTATATGACGAAATTCATGCATTTCCCCCAGATGTTGATTGGTGTGTTATTTTTAGTTTAAAGTACCCACCCTGGTCACAGTCAAAGCCGTCCCAGCCACACTCTGCGTTCTTACAGCCGTGGTCACAGTGGCCATTGTTGTAGTTGTCCTGGCAGTATCTCTCATACAAACATTCCCGGAGTGGAAGCTCACAGTCAAAACCATCGTACAGACATTTCTCATTGTTACACTCTTTGTCACATTTGTTATCCTTGAAAACCTGTTGGCAAGTGTAAAAAAATTGTGAAATATGCCAGGATACTTTTCAGTGGAAAAGGTTTTTGCCAAGACATATAGAGATTTGTAAAAACTAAGAATTTTCTTTTTTTAAAACAATTTTTAATTTTAAATTTACAAAGACTTTAATAAGACGCAATATTTCAACCAAGATTTTAGATACATCAACGTAATTTCATGTCTTTAAATTGTCTCTTTTTTAATGAGAATGGTTTGTAGTTAAGCTAAAAACTTTTAATTTTGGAGTTTGATATATAAAATATCTGACCTTCCAACAAGCCTTGCCACTTGATGTTTTCTGTGTGCAGCTCTGAAAGGGTATTTTTCCATAGGAGCACTCTTTATTATCGAAATCACATTCAAAGATGTCACATTCTCTCTGGAGAAAAAAAAAAGAAAAACATTCAGAAAATGATTTATTGCTCAAAGAAAGCATTAAGTGAATACTTGATTTTAACCACTCTACAGAATTTAAGACAAACAAAATTATTTGGTGGACTTTTCAAAATGCTATACATTAGAAATATTAAAATATATTTTAAAAAATGAATGTGACCGTCTCTATGTTTGATGGTAAATGTATGCTATTGTTTGTTTATGATGTGTGCTATTGTTTGTTTATGATGTGTGCCATTGTTTGTTTATGGTGTGTGATTTTGTTTGTTTATGGTGTGTGCTTTTGTTTGTTTATGATGTGTGCCATTGTTTGTTTATGATGTGTGCTATTGTTTGTTTATGATGTGTGCTATTGTTTGTTTATGGTGTGTGCTATTGTTTGTTTATGATGTGTGCCATTGTTTGTTTATGGTGTGTGCTTTTTTTTGTTTATGATGTGTGCTATTGTTTGTTTATGGTGTGTGCTATTGTTTGTTTATGATGTGTGCCTTTGTTTGTTTATGGTGTGTGCCATTGTTTGTTAATGGTGTGTGCTTTTGTTTGTTTATGATGTGTGCTATTGTTTGTTTATGGTGTGTGCTATTGTTTGTTTATGATGTGTGCTATTGTTTGTTTATGATGTGTGCTTTTGTTTGTTTATGGTGTGTGCTTTTGTTTGTTTATGGTGTGTGCTATTGTTTGTTTATGGTGTGTGCTTTTGTTTGTTTATGATGTGTGCTTTTGTTTGTTTATGATGTGTGCTTTTGTTTGTTTATGGTGTGTGCTTTTGTTTGTTTATGATGTGTGCTATTGTTTGTTTATGATGTGTGCTATTGTTTGTTTAGGATGTGTGCTATTGTTTGTTTATGGTGTGTGCTATTGTTTGTTTATGATGTGTGCCATTGTTTGTTTATGGTGTGTGATTTTGTTTGTAATGGTGTGTGCTATTGTTTGTAATGGTGTGTGCTATTGTTTGTTTATGGTGTGTGCTATTGTTTGTTTATGGTGTGTGCTATTGTTTGTTTATGATGTGTGCCATTGTTTGTTTATGATGTGTGCCATTGTTTGTTTATGATGTGTGCTTTTGTTTGTTTATGATGTGTGCTATTTTTTGTTTATGATGTGTGCTATTGTTTGTTTATGGTGTGTGCTTTTGTTTGTTTATGGTGTGTGCTATTGTTTGTTTATAATGTGTGCTATTGTTTGTTTATGGTGTGTGCTATTGTTTGTTTATGGTGTGTGCTATTGTTTGTTTATGATGTGTGCTATTGTTTGTTTATGGTGTGTGCTTTTATTTGTTAATGATGTGTGCTATTGTTTGTTTATGATGTGTGCTATTGTTTGTTTATGATGTGTGCTATTGTTTGTTTATGATGTGTGCTATTGTTTGTTTATGATATGTGCTATTGTTTGTTTATGGTGTGAGCTATTGTTTGTTTATGAAAGCTTTAGTTAGTAAGTTGTTAAGAAAATTTCCTGCTTACATCACAGAATCCATTGTTTCCTTTCGTCGGGCAGTTGTTGTCCAGACATATTCTGGCAACAGGATGACCTGGGCCGCCTGGAAACTGTTCATCCCTCGTCTCACACTTCGGACCTCTCCAAAACTTGGGGCACCAGCACTCAAAAAAACCTGACAAAAAAAAAGTCAACAACAAAACTAAACAGATATTCTTGAGACCTGAGACTAATCTCTTAAGGCCTCGATTAAGACTTGGGCAACCTGCTCCATCTGCTGACCAGTGCCATACAACATTGTCTTTACGTGGGACTCTTTTGCCTCCCGTACCTCCCCGGCTATGTCTAGCGCGGGACACGACGTCAGCAGGTGTGTGACCGTCTCAGAGGCTTGGCTGCAATGACAGCAGTTCGAGTCCCTGTTGTGGTCTAGCCGGTTAAAATAAGAGTTGTTTGGGCAATGCTCAGTGCGCATTAGGGTCACTAAACTCAGACCAATTGTGGGGTCTAAAGACAACGATTCAAAGAATTACTTGACCCTCTGACTACATGTCTCCAGTGCTAAAAATACAGCACAACTCAGGACTGATGTCCTGCAGCATGAGTCTGACCCTTTCAAAGGTCACTCAAGTGATGTCAAATTTAATTTCCCAATGTCTCGCAAACAGCATCCTCATTTTGTGTCATTAAATCTGTCTCAGTTTAGTTTTCGTGAAACTAAAAAATATAAAAGATGAGTAACTCTTGGCCTAGATCTTTGTGAATAAATATCACAAACAACTATCACAAACAACTATCACAAACAACTATCACAAACAACTATCACAAACAACTATCACAAACAACTATCACAAACAACTATCACAAGCAACTATCACAAGCAACTATCACAAACAACTATCACAAACAACTATCACAAACAACTATGACAAGCAACTATCACAAACAACTATCACAAGCAACTATCACAAATAACTATCACAAACAACTATCACAAGCAACTATCACAAACAACTATCACAAACAACTATGACAAGCAACTATCACAAACAACTATCACAAACAACTATGACAAGCAACCATCACAAACAACTATCTGAAAATCTGAAACTATAAGAAACACAAACTTGAACTAAATGTTAGTGGCAAATACTTGAACTAAAGTATTTGTAAGCAAACTGTCTACAATTTCAGCCCATATAAGTGATTTATATTTGAAATCTCTGTTGTTGTAGATGTTGACATCCAAGTCTGGGTTTTTTAATTATCTGTTACAAACACTACTGTATATAGAAGATTATTACATCCTATGCTAATATATGGTTTGTGTTTAGTTCTGCATTCTTATTAGAGTTTTAAATTTTGATTAAGTGTTAGTTTTCCTGGTTTCTTCAGGCAATCCATAACACGCCCGAATTCCGGACGGGAAGAATGAAAATGTGTATGTGTTTGTTCTTGTATAAGGAATAAGAAAGATGTTTTCATCCTTATGTCTATCTGAGGGCTGTATTAAGTTATATTTGAGTTGTATTTCTAAATAAGAAAAAATTGTTTTGAAAGCACTGTTTTGTCAAAGCAATTTTTTAATAAAATTTCATAAATAAACCATTAAATCTAACAACTATTCGTTTTATGCAAGCCATGGAATTTTTTTTTTAATTTCTTCTTTTTAATTTAAAATAAAATTTTAAAAGACAAGTCATTCCACATGCATTGAGTTGCTTAAAAAAAACTATTCTTTAAAAAATCACGCCTCTTAAATATTTGAATAGCTGTTTTTTTTTCGTTGACTGGACTAAAACTGGACTCACCAATTTTATCTTGACAGGTGCCGCCATTTTGACAAGGGTTTCCCTGACAGTTGTCATAGCTGTCAATCTCACAGTTGACGCCCGAGGCTCCCTTCGGACATGAGCAATTGTAGCCGCTGGCTGTGACGGAGCAAGTGCCCTGGTTCTTGCAAGGATTCGGGTCGCAGTTTGACCTAGTAACATTGCAGAACTCTCCCTTCAGGCCCTGGGGGATGGGAATTAAAGAAATGGAACAAATAATATGTTTCATATATTCTCTTGTCCTATAGCCTATGAAATGGGAGAAAATATTAATTATGTTTAACTGACTTATAATATGATTATTGTCAAACTTAATGTTTGTTTTTTTTAACAATAGTCTTACTTAAATTTTAGAAATTTATTTAAATTGTTCATTTTAAAATTAGGAATCAATAACACATTGCTCATATGTTTTATCGATAACACCTTTCTGATGTGTTCATTTTATGAATTTTTGTAAAAGTTTTGACCCCCCCCCCCCCCCCCCCCAAAAAAAAAAAACACCCTTAAAATCTCTTACTATTGGGCACAAACAAGCAGCTCCGTGTGTAGTATTTTTGCAAGTGGCTCCATTGGCACAAGGGTTGTTATCACACATCACTCTGGTGTCACAGTTGTGTCCTAGACAAGGGGAATAAACATGATGTAATAATAATAATAATAAAATGATAATTTATATAGAGCTGTATCCCAGCGAGGAGCCGGGCACACGGCGCTTTACATGGAGATAACAATACATATATTAATTAAATAAACATTCATATCATACTAACTACATAAATGACAATACATAGTACATCAGCTACGTTAATCATTAAAAGAAATGTTGTTTCATTAATTTTCCAAATAAATTTTGGAAAGATGTGTCTTAAGTGCTGTCTTGAAGGCCTTAGCAGTTGAAATACTACGGATGTGTAATGGTAGAGAATTCCATTGTTTGGCTGCACAAAAAGAGAATGACCTTTCGCCAAATGTTTTAGTTCTTGTCTTAGGAACATAGAGAATGCATATTATTGCATATATCTGCAGATGAGCGTAGCTGACGACTTGATGAGTAGACCAACAAAAGTTCAGTAAGATATGAAGGGCATGAGTCAGAAAAGAAGTTGTGACACAGAACGGCCAGTTTGTAATCAATTCTGGCTTGTATGGGTAGCCAATGAAGTGAGTAAAGTAGCGGAGTAGCATGGTCATGTTTTTTTGCCTTTAAAACTAATCTGGCAGCTGAATTTTGAACTTTCTGTAGTTTTTCGATGATTTGTTTTGGCGCACCTGACAGAAGAGAATTGCAGTAATCAATACGAGCTAGAACAAGAGCACAGACAGAGTTTTTGTTGCACTATCTGTTAAGTAATGACGGATTGAACTGATCTGACGAATGGCAGTAGAGGCAGAGCAAAAGATGAGATTGATGAAGTTGTTGGTAGACATGTTGTCAGAAATAATGTAGCCAAGATTCCTAGTCGATGTTTTGAACAGTATATCAGAACAAGCCACAGAATAGATTAAGTTCCGAATTCACAAGTTGTGTTAAAACTAATCTGTTAGAACGTCGGGCTACAACACCAGGGCATCACCTGTCCAGCCTTTTTTGCATATACACTGATAAACATCATTGACCTTGCTTGAGTAATGTGTTCCTACAAGGTCACATGTGTTGAGGATACATTCTTGGGTATCACACTGTGAAAATATAAAATTTGAATACAATTACAAATCAAATTTGTTATTTAAAATAAAATTATTTTTTTAAAAAATGAACTTCATTTGCTGTTTTAAATTTAAAGGAAAAAGAAATGTATGAATATTTTTAATGAATTGAAATCTAATTTCAAAGACACCCTTTTATGGCAAATAATTTTAATTTTATTTGTCTGACCAAATAACTATATTTTAAATCCAATGTTAATAATAAAAAAAAAACACACCAAATTTTAACATTTTAAAATGTTATGGTTGCTGTTTTTTTTTTTTTTTTTTTAAGTTTGTTTTTTGTGATTACAAAAAAAAACAACTTTATGTATATTTGGTTTGCCTTGTTTTTTAAAAAAATGATTGATCTCATATTATTGTAATTTTTCCTGCAAACAGGATGAAACAGCTGATAGGATTGCTTACCTCTAGGGCTGCAGAAATTAACGATTAATTTCTTGATTAATCATTTAAAAAATTTATCGATTAAAATTATTTTAAACAATGTTTTCTATTTATTAATAAATAATTATTTTTTAATAACTAAAAATAGCTTTTTTTTTAACATGCAAACTTCTCCATTTAAAAAAAAAAGATATTTAAAGTTTAAACTTTAATATAGGCCGCTTTTTATAAGTAAAATGATATTTAAAAAACATTCTTTTTTGCTTGATTAACAATAAAAACATTTAAATTCATTGACATTAAATTGAACTACTTATATTTAAATATATATCTTAATCCATTCTTAAGTTATGGGCATTTCATGAAATTTTCAGTTTAATGACATCATACATGTTTTTTTCAGCTTAAATAAAAATTATCGATTAATTATTCGGTAATTTTTGAAAAGTTAACGATTAAACGATTAAATTTAAATTAGTCGATAGGAGCTCTACTTACCTCACATCTAGAACCACGGAACCCCTCTGGACAGTCACACTTGAAGCGGTCATCCTGTTTTTGACACTTCCCCTTGTTCAAGCAGGGCAACGTAGCACAGATGTTGTTCTGGCAGATATCGCCGTCGTAGCCGTATGGACACAAGCAACTGTAGCCATCGATCTGGTCGATACACAGACCGTTGTTTGAGCAGGGCCTGAAGGATTAAAGATTTAACACAAAAAATTGTCTGACATATATAACTGTAGCAACCGCTAGCCAACCGCAGGTGGAATCATTTTTAATCTTGGCCAGATTTCAATCAGATATTCAAATTAACTGGTCCAATAAACCAGGGGTCTCCAAACTTTTTTTTTTACCGGAGGGCGGCATTAACTGTCAAACAGCAGTTTTGGGGCCAACTACTAACCCCAACTACTTAGTTTTGTGGTATACTACAGGTAAAAACAGTAACATATTTTTTATTTTATTATTTTTTAAAATTAAAAGGTCTCTAGGGATCGTTGTTTGGAGACCCCTGCAATAAACAATAAAAATGGAAAATTTAATGCAGAAGATACAAAACCAGGGCAGAGAAAAGCTAAACACAAAGATGAATTTACGCAGACTTTTCCCATTAGAGAAATGGCTTATTCAGACATATATTTTCTCTGGCTAATAACTTTTTTGAATCCCTTGAAGCTGTTTGAAGGAAAATGTTTGGGAATCGTCCATGTCTTATAAGATGTAAGGAATTTCACAACATTATACTTATAACAAAATCTCCAAGTTACTTGTGCTGTAATATCTCTTTGAAATATAGGAAGTATTTACGCTGGTATATTGAATTATATCTTTCACACCAAAGACTTTTTACCCAAAAAATTTTTTTAGTTAATCTCTTCTTGATTATAAATAAATAAATATTCAATAAGACGTTTTAAATTTCTTTTCAATGTTTTCCAGTCATTCCTGGAAACAAAACCATTCAAGCCACGCAGCCACAGGGAACTAACTTGTTGGAACAGGGAACTAACTTGTTAGAACAGGGAACTAACTTGTTGGAACAGGGAACTAACTTGTTGGAACAGGGAACTAACTTGTTGGAACAGGGAACTAACTTGCTAGAACAGGGAACTAACTTGTTAGAACAGGGAACTAACTTGTTCAAACAGGGAACTAGCTTGTTGGAACAGGGAACTAACTTGTTAGAACAGAGAACTAACTTATTGGAACAGAGAACTAACTTGTTGGAACAGGGAACTAGCTTGTTAGAACAGGGAACTAACTTGTTGGAACAGGGAACTAACTTGTTAGAACAGGGAACTAACTTGTTGGAACAGAGAACTAACTTGTTGGAACAGGGAACTAGCTTGTTAGAACAGGGAACTAACTTGTTGGAACAGGGAACTAACTTGTTGGAAAAGGGAACTAAATTGTTGGAACAGGGAACTAACTTGTTGGAACAGGGAATTAACTTGTTGGAACAGGGAACTAGCTTGTTAGAACAGGGAACTAACTTGTTGGAACAGGGAACTAACTTGTTGGAAAAGGGAACTAAATTGTTGGAACAGGGAATTAACTTGTTGGAACAGGGAATTAACTTGTTGGAACAGGGAACTAACTTGTTGGAACAGGGAACTAACTTGTTGGAACAGAGAACTAACTTGTTGGAACCGGGAACTAACTTGTTAGAACACTCGTCGTCATTGTGCTGGCAGTGAACCCCGCTGAATCCGTCCTTACATGAACACTTGTAAGAGTTGTCAGAATCAGTGCAAGTGGCATTGTTGGCACACGGGTTGGGTTCACACTCGTTGATGTTGACCTCACAAAGCTTGCCAGTGAAGCCATTTGCACAGTGACATGTGAAGTTATTGGTGGCGTCCGTGCAAAGACCACCATTTCGACAGGGATCTGGCCAAACAAGTTGTTTCATATTAACTTTTTTTAAAAATACTAACAAAATAACAGAGGTGACATAATTTTTTGTTAATTTAATTTAAGATTTACCTATTGACACTTGAAAGAAAAATAATTTTAAGCATTTTGTTTTTCAAAATAACTTTTTTAACAAAATCATAATTATCTAATCTTTTACAGATGCTCCTTCTATACAGAATTAAAGGAACTATCTGGCCGCTCAGCACTGAAGTTGTGCAAGCAAAAAACCTGGAAATAAAAATGAGTCACTTACTATGTAAACAATCATCAATGTCAATCTCACAGTGCTGCCCTGTGTAGCCTTGTGCACACACACACGTGTAGGAGCCCTTGGTGTTTTGGCAGTAGCCACCATTTCTACAGGGATTGCTCACAACACATTCATTGATATCCCGCTCACAGCTTGAACCTTTTTTTTTTTAATTTTTTTTTTTAAAACTGCTTGAAATCTTTAATTTTAATTATTTTAACTTAATGAGAAAATACAAATAGCTTTGAGGAAAATAACTTTAGATATTTTTACATTTTTTAAAACCTAAAAGCTTGATTAACACATAAAGTATTTTTAACAGGCTTAACATAATCATATATAGGTGGTATAAGTTTAAATTGAGTCCAGAATTTATGGGGTTAATAGGGTTTCACCTGTCGAAAATGACGGAAGTTTTCAAAATTAACATATTTCAGCTGCAATCTATTTATTTTGAAAAAATATTCATCAGAACAAAAAAAATTATTTAATATAAAACTTTTATATTTATTTTATTAATAATTTGTGTTTTATTCATTTATTTCCAAATTAACAATTTTATGCGGGCGTTCGAAAAGAATTATTTTTGGTGCGCTGCTTTCTAAAATTAGTAGTGTCACAGACGTGACATTATGTAAATTGATGGTAGGATGAGGAGGCAGCTCCAATGAGATACAGTGGTGAAGTTAGCATTAGAATTTTTTATATAAGATTTTTTATTTTAAAAAAACTTGAATCAACAATTGTTTTTTAAAAAAAGAGTAATTAAAATATACACAGATAAAACCATCAGACCAAAGATTTATACAGTTAAAAATTTTGATTTGTTTTGCTTGTTCATCCTTTGCTGGAAAAGAATTAAATATCTGAAATATTTTCTTTCGGGTTGATTTTTCTATAACCAATTTAAGAGAAAACCACTAGAACATCAAATAGTTTAATTTAATGCAATAACATTTCCAGTAAAAGTAAGGAACCTTGACAATTTATATTACCATGAAAACCTTGCGGACAGTAACAACTAAATTTGTGCGGGTATGCGGGATCCATTGAACATGATGCTCCATTCCTGCAAGGGTTGGAGTCGCAAGGTTTAACCTCAATGCCACAGTCCTTTCCAGTGTGAGAATCATAGCAGATACAGAAGTAATCATTGATCAGGTCCGTACATGTTCCACCATTCTGGCAAGGTTTATCGGCGCAGTCATCAATGTCCGTCTCGCAGTTTGAACCTGTAGGATCCAATCAAGTAAAACTGATTTTTTAAAAAAAAGTTTTACTCTCTAAACAAAAAAGAGGCAATTTATGGAGGATCTAAGAACAACTGAGATGCTGAACGTATAATGTATTCTTACAATCACAGCACTCCTCATATCTCTTTATTGTCATCTGTCGTATAAAATATTCTTACAATCACAGCACTCCTCATATCTCTTTATTGTCATCTGTTGTATAAAATATTCTTACAATCACAACACTCCTCATATCTCTTTATTGTCATCTGTCGTATAAAATATTCTTACAATCACAGCACTCCTCATATCTCTTTATTGTCATCTGTCGTATAAAATATTCTTACAATCACAGCACTCCTCATATCTCTTCATTGTCATCTGTCGTTAAACAAGAAGACCTCCAGCTGTAATTATTTGATGTGTGCAATAATTTTGATTTGTGCAATTATTTTATTAGTGCAATTATTTGATTACTGCAATTATTTGATTTGTGCAATTATTTGATTTGTGCAATTATTTTATTAGTGCAATTATTTGATTACTGCAATTATTTGATTTGTGCAATTATTTGAATTGTGCAATTATTTGATTAGTGCAATTATTTGATTACTGCAATTATTTGATTTGTGCAATTATTTGATTAGTGTAATTATTTGATTTGTGCAACTATTTGATGCGTGCAATAATTTGATTTGTGCAATTATTTGATTATTTGATTAGTGCAATTATTTGATAAGTGCAATTATTTGATGTGTGCAATTATTTGATGTGTGCAATTATTTGATGGGTTCAATTATTTAATTTTTGCAATTATTTGATTAGTGTATGATATTTTGTGTGAAGTGTAACATTTTATAAATAAGCAAAATTTATTTTTTATTTCCTCTTTTTGAAAAAAAACAACACTTTTAACCAAATCAACTGTCAAATCATTAATATAATTTAAGACATGTCTTTTTTTTTATGTACTGCTAATGGATGCTAAGAAAATTGTTAGGATGGATCATTTGATTAGACATAATAATGAAATTGTTAGGATGGATCATTTGATTAGACATAATAATGAAATTGTTAGGATGGATCATTTGATTAGACATGATAATGAAATTGTTAGGATGGATCATTTGATTAGACAAGATAATGAAATTGTTATGATGGATCATTTGATTAGACATGATAATGAAATTGTTAGGATGGATCATTTGATTAGACATGATAATGAAATTGTTAGGATGTATCATTTGATAGACATAATAATGAAATTGTTAGGATGGATCATTTGATTAGACATGATAATGAAATTGTTAAGATGGATCATTTGATTAGACATGATAATGAAACTGTTAGGATGCATCATTTGATTAGACATGATAATGAAATTGTTAGGATGGATCATTTGATTAGACAAGATAATGAAATTGTTAGGATGGATCATTTGATTAGACATGATAATGAAATTGTTAGGATGGATCATTTGATTAGACATGATAATGAAATTGTTAGAGTGTAACAACACCCAAAGATAATGAAATTGTTAGAGTGTAACAACACCCAAAGATAATGAAATTGTTAGAGTGTAACAACACCCAAATATAATGAAATTGTTAGAGTGTAACAACACCCAAAGATAATGAAATTGTTAGAGTGTAACAACACCCAAAGATAATGAAATTTTTAGAGTGTAACAACACCCAAAGATACTTTCATAAAATTGAACATTTCAACAACCTTAATACTTTCATTACAGATATGATAAAGGACTTCTTAATTTTTCAACTCTATTTTTTTTTAGTTCTCATATGAGAGTGAGAAAAGTCCTCTACTGATCAGTTGCGTAGCCATGGATTTGGAGGCCCGGGGGCTTGGCCTCTTTGGGGGCCCAGGGGAGCTTGGCATCTTTGAAAGCCGGGAGGCTGGGCTTCTTTGGGGGCCTCATCATATGTATTTCATGTAAAAAAATCTTTTCAGACACTCGTTTGGGGGCCCCCCTCAAGTGGGTGCCGAGGGGATTTTAAAATTTGGACCCCCTCCCCAAGCTACACCACTGCTAATGCTAATGATACGGAGACTCGTTGGCCTCACAGCGGAGAAGTAAAACCTTTTAATTCATTCAGTACCATCTGTGGCTAGTTGGTGGATGAAAATGTTTAACCTGGCAAGGATCCTTGTGAACAGAGTCAACCATGCCAAAAAAAAACAAAAACAACTCGACTGTCTAATGAAAGAAGACAAAGTAACTTGATGAGCAATTTTCAAAGTCCACAAAACAAAACCGCAAAACCGTTTTTAAAAATTGCAGAGACACGTTGATGGGACGTGACGTTAAACTGTAACCTGTATATCCTGGTCTACACAGGCAAGTGTGGGAGTTGGTGTGGTTCTGGCAGGTAGCCCCATGTTGGCAAGGGTTGCGCAGGCACGTGTTGACCAGTGTTTGACACCTGTCGCCCGTGTAGTGTTGAGGACACTGACAGCGATAGCTGAGGAAACAATTTTGACAAATCTTTTTTTTTTTTTTTGGTTCATATGAAAATTATATTCCTTTAAAAAGTATTACTACTTATATAAACCTATATGCATAAATGTATGTATGTATGTGTATATATATATANTATTATTATTTATTATTTTTTTAAAATTTTGTTTTTTTTATCAAGAATACAGTTTTTGAAGACATTGATCAGATCATGTCATCTGTAGAAGTTTAGAAAAAAGTATTTTTTTTAAAAAGACTACATTTTAGTCAGAATTAGAAAATCAATAATGAATAATAAATATATGTCTTCCTTATGAGTCCCAAAATGAAAAGTTTATGATAATTAAGTGATAAATACCTTGACACTCCATCTGACAATATGCAGCTTCCCCCATTTATACAAGGCCTATGCCGTAAACACGGGTCAATCAGACTTTGACACTCTTTGCCGGTGAAATTTTGTGGACACTCACAATAAAAGTCATTCTTTAAGTCAATGCACCTTCCACCATTGTGACATGGATGTGACAGGCATTCATCCAAGTCCTTTCCACAATTTTTGCCTGATTATAGAGATTTCTTTTTTTTTTTTTAAATAGCAACAAGGTGACATTAAATATTACTATGTTGGAAGGTTTTCATAGGAGCTGTAGCATAAATTTTGTTAACATTAAGTCCTTATTTTTTTTTAAATTTAGTTTCATGGAAATAATAAACAAATTAATTCTACATATTCACTTTTGAGAGTAAATATGTTTTTATAAATTTATTCTATTAAGTATATAGGCCATAGGTCTGTGTTATTAATGGTAGTCTTTGTTGTAGGAAATGTCATTGTATTTTAACCATATTCAACATTTTTTAAAAATTAGATTTTTAAAAATAACTATGCTATTGACTTTATGTGACTAAACTAAACACATATTCTTTGGACCTGAGATCTAATCTCTTAAGGCCTTGGGTATTACTTGGGCAATCTGCTCCATCTGTTGGGCAGTGCCATACAACATTGTCTGAACGTAGGACTCCCCTGCCCCCCTAACCTCCCCGGCTATGTCAAGCGCGTGACATGACGTCAACAAGTGTGTGATCGTCTCAGAGGCTTGGCTGCAATGGCAGCAGTTAGGGTCCCTGTTGTGATCCAGCCTGTTAAAATAAGATTTGGTTGGGCAATGCTCGGTGCGCATTTGGGTCACCAAACTTTGTTCCCTTTGTTTTAGACCCCACCACTGGTCTGATCTGCTCGGCCTGGGCATGCTAGCGAATACCCCTCTGGCTGTCGCTCCATCTTCCCACTCCTGGTACCACTTTTCCCTGAAGTGGTCCATTAGCCATGTCTTTGCCCCAAGATATGTGACTGGGACATCTGGTTGGGGTTGGGCTGCTGCAGATTTTGCCAGCGAGTCTGCTATTTCATTGGCGCAGAATGCCAAATATGTCCATAAGGATTCCTTGCTTAATGCAACGGGCACACAAAACCACACATGAGTGGCGTCGTGAAAAGGAGTCGACTCAAATGTCTAGTTCCCAGGGCAAAGGTGGGTGTGTGGAAACATACACACACCGGGGAAAGGTAATACAAAGAGCCCAGTTCATTCATTATTATGGCTGAATTACTTTATGAGACTAAATGACTCTATTGACGTTATGTGCCTAAGTGATTTCTATTGACTTCATGTGACTAAATGACTCTATTGACTTTAATTGACTAAGTGACTTTATGTGACTAAGTGACTTAATGTCACTAAATGACTCTATATTGACTTCATGTGACTAAGTGACTCTATTGACTTTATGTGACTAAGTGACTCTATGGACTTTATGTGACTAAGTTACCTCTATTTCTATTGACTTTATGTGACTAAGTGACTCTATGGACTTTATGTGACTAAGTTACCTCTATTGACTTTATGTGACTAAGTGACTCTACTAACCTTGTGTGACTATATAGACTAAGTGACTGCTTTACCTGTAAACCCTGCCCTGCAGAGGCATGTGTAGTTGTTGATCCCATTTATACATGTTGCACCATTCCAACATGGGTTGGATCTGCACAAATTGGGAATAATTTCACAGCGAATCCCTGTTCAAATTATTTCAAAAAAATTTACCTTTTTTTTTTTAAATTCAAAATAATACCAAACAAACAACATATATATATATACATACACACACACAATATATTTATTTCATTATTACCTATATATATTTGAATTCACAAGTTGTGTTTGCAATGACATACATTAAACAAAAAAAAACCAGTCACCTTAATTTTATTTCTCAACTCCAGCTGTTATTGATTAATTTAAATTTAATCGTTACCTTTTGAAAAAGTACCGAATAATTAATCAATAATTTTGATTAAGCTAAAACTAAGATATATGACATCATTAAGCTGAAAATTTCAAGGGAAGTAATAAAAAACAGGCAATTAACATTTTTTAAATTTAAAATTTAAATGTAAGAGCCTATTTTAAAATTTACATTTTGAAAATCTTTTTATTTAATGGAGAATTTTGTACGTGAAAAAATCAAACTATTATTAATTATTAATAATTATTCATTTATTAATGAATCGGATAAATTATTTAAAACAACCTCTTTCATTTTATCGCTATTTTATCGCTTAAAACAATTTTAATCGCTAACAATTTTTTTAACAATTAATCGAGAAATTAATAGTTAATTTCCGCAGCCCTTCCAGCTACAAATCCTTTGTTTAACACAAGCAATGTATAATCTTTGAAGGTTCTTCTTTAAAACAGAGTTTGTTTTCGCAAAATTTAAACACAGTTATTCTTTTACTCTATACTATACCAATAAAATGTTACTACACTATGCTGAGAACCCTACCAGATGTTTCTTTGGGACACTGACACTCGTAGTGTGTTCCGTTACTCTTGCATGTTCCGCCATTTAAGCACGGCTCAGAGCTACATCCGCTCACCGGAGCATTGCTGACCGCTTCACTGTAGCCTGCGGAATACAAAGAATAGCCCAGTCTTGAATTATAGTGGTGTTTGTGCAGTGCTGTGCCGGATACGGCCCTAAGCTATTTGAGATATGGGGCCTACATAAGTCCAGATAATCTAAGTCAGGTGCCAAATATGAAAAAGGCTCAATGGAACAATTTTTTAATTAAAAAAATTATTGGGGGGAGGGGTGCAGGGGGGGCAAGAGAGTCAAGGCCCTAAGCTATAGCATGTGTAGCTTATTTTTAAATCCGACACTGTGTTTGTGATTATTTTGAAAGGGAAATTATTATTTATTATACAAATTAATCTTTCCTTTGATGCTTTCACTCTAATGCCTGCTGTAATTAATGACTTGCCACTATTAGTAATGTTGTAAAATAAAACATATCTTTGTTAGGCCTGCTAAAAACTAAATCCCCATAGGACTGTGAATTGCAGTAAGACTTTGAAAAAAATGTGACTTTCATTTTCATTAGTAAATTTCAATATAATTTAACATCATAACTTAGTCCTGAAACTAGCATTCAGCTAGCTTTTCCTTGTAAAAAGTAGAGAGCTTGGCAAGCTTAGAAAATTTGTTGAAGTGAAACACTGCTATGGCAGAGTGTTCTAAACCAAGTTTTAATTTACAGCTTTTAATGAAATAATGTTCTTATCATAAACTCATTACCAATTATTAAAATTATACTTTTCAATAAATATAGGCCTACCATTCTTTCAATTTTCGGATATTTGTTTTCAAAAAATAGAAATAATGCATGCTGTGTACTATTCATCTACTAAATGTTACTATTACTATTATACTAATTTTACTATTGCACTAATTTTACTATAATACTAATTTTACTATTTTAACATAGTCTCTTCTCTTCTTAGATATACAGACCCTCCTTCTATGCAGAAGATATCTTATCTTAGATATACAGACGCTCCTTCTATGCAGAAGATAGTTGCGTCCACAGACCATGAGAGATGATCTGTTGGCAAGTGATGCAGCGGTCACAGGCCACGGCTATGGGGGTTCCACGCATTACCCCAGCCGCCTTACTATTGTCTAGTTAGATACCCATTCAGAGCTGGGTGACTCGGGGACTCCTCAGGCCCCGGGAACAAATCCTCACCTTCATGTGGATTCGAAATCGTGAACAACGGTATGACAATCGAGCGCGCTACCTCTCGACCACCACATCTATAGTACTAGTTATACAATTATTAATACTAATGTTTGCTACTATTGTTAAGATGCTTGTGTTATTTCCACAGTTGCACAGTATACAAAACAGCAATAATAATGTCAGTGTGATTTAATTAATCTAATTGGCCTAATGTATTTTTAAAAAATATTTTACTGGGCAGGCCAGGCTGATCTTTAAAACACTTTTAATGATAAAGACACATTTAGAATCAACAAAACATATAATATAACATTATAATGATAACTAACAAAGCATGAAATGGGCCAACTTAGCCTATTACTATTACTATTGTTTTATTAAATAAATTTAAAGTGTTTAAATGTGTAAAAGTAAAAGTAAGTTATTTTCACTCCAAAAACATAAAATGCGTCAAAATAAGGGATTACCTAGATTATAAATAGTGTTGGTATAAATATGAGATTATCTTGACCTGTTGACGGTACTAATCTATAAAGCTTTTTATTTATTCAAACTTTAGTCGTAACAACCCCATTACTGTTCTACTAGGGTTACTGTTCCTGTAACTGAGTTATGACTCCTGTCAAGCCAGGATAAAGCAACGAAAATACATAATACAGTACAGCGATGTAGTTATTTTTATTATTTTTAAAAACTATATAAACGCACCTCAAGCTTGATTAGTTCCATTGTTCAATGTAACATTCATAATTGTTGGCATTATTTTCTTGATTATTTTTTTTCCTTTTGAATATCGCTTGTTAGTTTTTGCACAAAAAAATTTTTTAAAAAAATATAATTAATAGCTCCATTGGCGTTAATCGTATAGGAAATGAATTATATATTTTTTATAAATGATTTTTGACCAACTAAATGACGTCCAAGATTCCACATAGACATAATGAATGTTCTGCCGTTCTCTTACTTTGAGAAATATAACAAATCAGTACATTAGAAATATTAAAAGACGGATAATTTTTTTAAACAAAAAATTCATTTTGAGAAACTATAAGTATAAGATTAAATAACTGGTGTTTAATGTATGTGTGTGTGTGTGTGTGTGTGTGTGTGTGTGTGTGTGTGCGTGCGTGCGTGTGCGTGCGTGTGTGTGTGTGTGTTGAACATCAACACTCATCGGGGGCCGGGGGCCCAAAATGTGTTGATGTTTTTTTCTTATATGAGCTTTATAAAAATTAGTTAAAGCATTAGCTACTTGGATCTTGACCAAATTTGGTACATACAAACTTGATAGCCTATATTAAAATATCCTAGAGCATTGTACTCCTAATGTCCATTCCTTCGGGAACGAGGGTCTAAAATTATTTTTTTTTCATTAGCGTTTGAGACTTAATTCCCATTCTAAAAATATTGACAAATATAAACAGGCACTTAAAAATTCTTTTCTTGCATCGATTGGGCCTGGGGTCCATAAAGTAAGTTTTTTCTTACATAAGCTATATAAAATAAAATAAAAAGTAAAACATAGTTAGCAATAAAGAATAAGTTAAATAACGCATTAAAGTTTAGGCACTTGCATTAAAATTTCAAATTAATTTTATAAACATTAAAGTATATAATATTGTTAGAAGATATATTTAAATATAACTAGTTCAATAAAATGTCAATGAATTTAAATTTTGTTATTGTTAATTTAGTAAAAACAGCAGTTAATTTTTTAAATATCATTTTCCTTATGTAACAACTAATTTTGAAGTTACACTTTCCACTTCAATAAATCTTTTTTTTTTAATGGGAAGTTTGTATGTAAAATTTTTTAAATAATAATAATAAACAATTATTAATTATTAATAATTATATAATTAATTATTTATTTATTAATATAATTTTTAAAAAAACATTTAAAAAAAATTAATCGCTATTTTATCCATTACAATAATTTTAATCGATATAATTTTTTACCGATTAATCGAGAAATTAATTGTTAATTTCTGCAGCCCTAATTAAATTACAATAGGGCATTGAATTATGATCTTGAAAAATGTCTATATGATCCAGGTTGCAATAGACATGTCTTGAGAAGGGGGCAGGCCGCCCCAGATGACACCTTCAGAGGGGTGACAAGAGAGTCAAAAATTTTGCTGTGTTCGATTTTATGTCAGAAAAAGAAGAAGACACATTTATGTCATCTAGAAAAGAATTAAGAAGCACAATGGAATACGTTAAACGCGAAAACATTTAATTTTAAAAATATCCGTTAATAACTTGCAATTTTTAAAAAAAACACCAGTCACAACAACATTTAAACAAATTAGGAAAAAGAGAGAAAAAAAAGAGTTGAAGCAGCCATTTGTACTTTGAAATACACTGACAGCATGTTCGAATCCCACCTCACTACTCCCTCCTCCACCGTGGGGTGGGGGCGCACGATTTTTCTCCCCTCAAAAAATCAAAAGATTGGTTTTCTTTGTTGCTACTTTTTTAGAAGAAAGAAATTTATGAATTCAATGTCTTTGAGTTAATATTTAGTTTTATATAAATTAATTCAAGGCGTGCAAGCACAGATATGCATATTTATATACAGGTAGTCTTCCGGTTACGACGGTCTCATCCCGACTTACGCTGTTTCGTGGTTCCGAGCGCGCCTCCATAAAGATTTAATATTACGCGTTATTCCGTTATTTTTCATGTTTCAAAACTTTTTTTTTTATGAGTTAACGAATTGTTCTCTATTTGAAATCAAAAAGTTATAAAATTAATTATTATTTTATTATTTCAACCTACAAGTTTCGTTTGCGAATTTTTCCTCATTCGAAGTTATAAATCAAGTCCTTAAAGCAAAGTAACCTTAAAATAGTTCCTTTACAATGCTTATTAGAGAGAGCATATCAGTCTTGGTTGTCCCATGAAAATTGGAACTCATTTTTGTATTCATTTCAACTTAATAAATGATTGCTCTCTGCGGCAGTTTGATGTCATCATTGAGAGATCGATGCGAGAATGCGATGTTGCATTTGTAAAGAAATGTGTAAAATTTAGCTAATTCAAAATCAGCAAAAGTTTCAGCTCTGTTCACGTGTTTTGAGTTTCGCATTGGGCTACTTCTTTTTCCTTACCCTGAGCCTGGGGATTGATGGACAATAATAAGAGACCTGAAAATTGAACTAATTCTGAAGGAAGGCAGTCTTCGAAATCACTAGAATATTCTTCCATTAACTTGGCTGCAGTCCATCGGATGGCGTAATTGCTGAGCTCAGTTAGGTTTTTAAGAAAGCCAAATTTCTCATGGATGTCTTTATATGCACCTAACCAATGTTGTAGGGCTCAAGAAAGTTTGCCAATGATTACCAGAAATACCGTTTTGGTGATGTCCCTTTGTCAAACTGACACTTTCTCGTTTTGATAGTATTGAAGATTGTTTATTCTCTTTTTTTCCACAGACTTGCCCTTTCTTTTGTCTTTATGGGAATTAAATTAAGAATGCTGTTTTTTTTTTTTTAAAACAAACTCAATGAGAGACTTCAAATACATGGCTGAAATCAAAGATATTCTCGGATCTTGAAAAGATGCATTCGTTTTTTAAAATATTTCTAACATTTTTTCCCCGAATTTCAAGTAAAATTGCGACTTCCAGTTGTTCAAGTTCCCCCCCCGAAATCCTCCCGCTTCAAATCATCAGTCACGTGACTGATTTTCGTTAGTGGCTAATTTTTTTTAGTGCTGCAATAATCTCATGGTATGATTTATTAAGAGACCTTACAGCTTCATGTCAGCTGACCATCTTGAGTCATACACGGCTTTGTTAACAGGTATCAATTCCATGTGTTTTTGGAGTAACTGTCAACGATGAGTAGACGCATTAAGCCAGGTATAAAGATTTTACTATAAGACAAAACAAATCTGACTTCAGCAGGACAACCTGCTGCACTTGCCCCAACCAAATTAATGTAATGAACTGTGAACGGCACATAATTAGCAACACTACATTTCTTACAAAGAATAGCCCTGGACTCAGTTGTACTTCCTACTCATATTTGCAGCATTGCCGTATGACTGTCGACGACATTTTCAGGGATTACTACAAACATTTGGCCATCTTTATTCTAGACTATAATAACATTTAAATCATTGGGGTCCCACTTAATCCGCCATAGGGGGAGGGGGTCACGCATTAGTGACGAGGGGGAGGGAGTCACGCATTAAGGACGAGGGGGAGGGGGTCACGCATCTGTGACGATGTGACGAGGGGGAGGGGGTCATGCATCTGTGACGATGTGTGACGAGGGGGAGAGGGTGTTTTTATAAAAATGTGAGGTCACATAAAAAAAACAACACAACTTTAAATAAAACTTCCACTTAAATATTTGATTGTTTTGCAATTTATTATTTATTATTATAAAAGTTCTTTCCTTGCATCGATTGGGCCTGGGGGCCCATAAAGTCGGTTTTATTTTTGGTTATATGTGCTATATGAAAATTAACTTAAGCGTTAGATTCTGCTAAAATTAATGGATATTGACCAAACTTGGTATATATGAACATGAGAGCCTGTATTAAAATAATATAGGTCACTGAACAGTTAATGTGCATTTTTGGGACCCAGGGGCCCATATCGTCTTTTTCGAATACTTTTACTTTTAATATTTTATTCACCATTCAATTTTTAAGGATTTTGAAAAATATTGTTTCAAATATCCATTAAAAATACAGATAGAAATAAAACAATTATTTCAAACTTTAAATTTTGCGCCGATTGGGCCCCGGGGCCCTAGATTTCTTTTTCCTTTTATAAGATATATAAATATTATTTTATTTATCCGACTGCTATAAATATTTTGTAAGTTGTTGAATATATTCCACAAAGGTTTCTGACATAATAATTTTTAAAATTAGAACTAATAGAGGGCGCGGGCCCAATATGTCATTTATTTATATGAGCTATTTTAACAGGATCACTACTAAATGAAAGGAATTAATTAATTTTAGAAATTGTGACGAAATTTATGAGCCCACTGTGATTTGCACGAGAATAACAACAAAACAAAAGGGGAAGTCACTATTGACGAAACACTTGACGGATCAAGGTCGCTAATTAAATATGCGGCGGAGTACATGACCGGTCAAGTTGGCCGATAGTGAGGCTATCCAATCAGGAAGAGCTGCATAAAATTACACACGTGTATAAAAGTTGATACTCCGGCACGACACTTTCTTTTCCGCCCAAGGGATCACAGAGAGCTATGTCGAATGAGAATTCAAGACTGAATTAAATCTATAGCCATCCTTGTCATGAGAGAGCCGGCACCATTACCCGTTAGCCAGAATCTATTCTGGCTTCTAGGCACCCGCCTGTACTGAGAGATAACACGAACTCCGGACAGCAACCGCCCAACGAAGTGTCGACATACCTGGAGCAAGAGCTGGACTCACCGCTATCCACGCGACTTGTATCCAACCCCTACCTCACCCCTGCACTGATCGACAGGACCAGAGGAGGACAACTCATCATTACCAGCCTTACTCTAAACGTAACGCTGAAGCCAACCGCACTGGTTGATGCCTACACAATACATGTGTAGAAGCCGGTTATTCACACTTCCGTGATCACCGAAGTCACCTGGAACCATACGTGAAGCAGCCCACAGGATAGAAGTGCAGAACCAACCGTTCACGGAACGGGGCGCTACATCCTTAAATTTAAGTATTAACCATATAACCATTATATTGATTGGCTTAAGCCTAATGATGAATTTAGGCAAAACCGGAACTAGTTTCAGCTTATCGTAATTATTGTATAATAAATTATTGTTACATTTTCAACATCTTGTTTGTTGATCATCGTTTGTGAGAGATCACTAAAGTATGCGCGTGTAGGCAGAGAGAGGATAAATTAAATATTACACCCCTAGACGACTTGTCAAACAATATTCACATCTTTCTCGCCACAGAAATCAAAGAAAGAATAACAGCCGGGAATAGAGCATACTTTAGTAGCCAGAAAATCCGTAAAAACAAAGACATTACAAGGGAAACAAAGACAGCTCTTTCTAAAATGGTCATCAGGCCAGCTGTAACATATGCAAGTGAAACTTGGACCTTAACGAAAACTGCGGAAAACCTATTAAATACGTGGGAGGGGAAAGTTCTCATGAAAATATATGAACTAACAAAAGGATGAGTTCGGATGGAGTATAAGAACCAACCATGAACTATACAGCCTATATCAGGATACCACAATAGTTGTAGAAATTAAAAAGGGCACAATTCGCTGGGCAGGACACCTAGAATGAATGTCAAATGATAGAGGAGTAAAGAGGGCACACCATCAAAACCACAGAGGAAAACGGCTCAAGGGAAGACGTAGGCTTAGATGAATGGATGATGTAGAGAAAGATCTACAGCTTTAGGGCATCCAATATTGGAGAAGAAAGGCGTTGATATTAAAGGACTGAGTGGAAGAAGGTCGTGAGGCAGGCCCAGGCCCTATATATACATGGGCTATAGCGCCGCAGGTATGGATGGACGGGGAGGTGCATTTGATGAAATGTGTGTTTAAAATCCAAACGAGTAACGATGCCATCATTGTTGTTCAAAGCGATTGCCAAATCAAACCAACAATCAGGTTTTTTTAAAAATGTTCGACTTATGTCTTGTGTATCTACCAATCCTTAATCTTCTCCTTCTTTAAATTATGTAATTTTCTTTCATTTTACCACTCTCGTCTCTTTGTTAATGGGTTCAACTTCCAAGTCCGGAGAAATGTATTTTGCAATTGCTATTGTTGTTTAAAATACCGCCATTTCTGTAAGAGTTTACCATTTGAAAGGATGATCCATGCTGTCAACTGAAGTTGCTAGACGGAAAACTAAAGTATGTTCCTATTTGCTGATGTAATTAAATCGAAACAATATCTAGTACCAGAAAGCAGTTGAAAGAACGAAATTTAAGTTCTTAAATTGTTTTATTCGATGACTCTGCTTCACTTTGAGCTTTTGGGTCACTGCTTTGAAACTTTGAAAAGTTCATCATAGGTGTCACCTGCTTGATATCGCACTACTTTTAGACTTTCCTCGCGGCTTTCACATATTGTTTCATAAAGTTCATAAAGTGGTTTCACAGTAGTATTTCGAACATACTTGTTGTATACACACACACGCACACGCACACGCACACACACACACACACACACACACACACACACACACACACACACACACACACACACACACACGCACACACACACACACACATTATTATTATTATTTTTTGCATCAGGACAAGTTTTTGCCTTATAACAAAACAGCAAGTTGTATTTGTGACGGGTACAAGGGCTAACAAATGCCCTAGGATTTCATGTGTAAAAAGACGAGCTTGTACGTCTGACTTACGCCCCTTCATGTTCGCCCCGTTGTCGTAGCCCTGACCACGGTAATCAGAAACATCTAAGTCCAATTTAGTCGGTCCCAATAGTAAAACATCAAGCAGGTGTGGGTCTAGAAAACGCATGAAGTGCTCATGGATTACTTCAGAATATCCACCTTCTGGGCTTACACGACGTATTGTCAGTATCATCGGTTGTTTTGGTGACTTTGATCCGGTGTGCATTCAAGTATCACTGAAAAGTATCTCGCTGATTTTACTATTCCAACAATAATTGTACTTATTGTCCATCAATGAAATTATCTCATTTTGAATTCGCTTTCCCTAGTAATGATCATGGCGATTTCGTTTTTACATTTTCTGCTGAATTCAAAAATGCTTATTAAAATGATACAAGAAAATATATTTTTTGAGTTAGGATTTATGGTGATTTTTAATATTTTATTACGTCAGTACTCTGTGTTTATAATTATTTTATCCTAAAAACATAAATAGCAATTTTTCTTGACGACATTGTTATAAAAAAAACAAGTGTTAAGTATAAGCAGTAGACTTGTAAAAAGTTAAACAAAGCGCAGGCCCTAAAATGCGTGGGGACCTAAAATGCACGGTGACCTAAAATGCGCGGGGCCCTAAAATGCGCGGGGCCCTAAAATGCATCGTTGGCCTAGCCCTAAGGCCGGGTCTGGCCTAGTGAATCTTGTGCTTGTTCGTTGAAGGAGGCATTTTTCAAAATACTTGTGACAAGATTTGTTATTGGTATTATTATTTTACATTTGCTTCAAAGCTATTTTCTTACGAAATATTTTATGAATTTCTTTAAAATTTCGTGAGAATTTTTATTATTTTTTTTATTTCACGAAATGTTTTACAAATTTGAAACTACATTTTTTTAATAGATTCGTAGAAGACATGCAGTGTAAATTTGAAAGCGCAAATATTTCCAAAGCACAAAGGAGATTTTTATAATTATGGTACAGCATTTAGATTTTTTATGGTGGAACATATATATTTAATATGGTAAGGGGGTGTAGTTTATAGGGGTATAGTGCATGTAGATTTATAGTTTGGCGGATGAAGCAGATTATCTTCTTTGGCTCAAGGCATGAAAATGGATGCTAACGTGATACGGAGTATAGGTTTATCATGGCATAATATCTATCGATAAATCCGGGATGTGGAATAGTAAATAGTATTTTTTTAACAGGATAAGGAGTAACAGTAGTTCCCACGCCCTGTCGTAACCCCACCCCGTATCCCCCGGTAACCCCCACCCCCATATACACATAGAGGCGTCACTGGGGTTGGTGTCACTCACCCGGGGCGGTAGCTCACGATATCACCCCCTCACGATATACCCCGTGGAACTCATTCGAGTCTTTCAATGCCAAAATGACAGGAATATATAAAAATTTTAAGTTTTGGTGTCACCCCTTGTGGTGGTGTCACACGGGGGGCGCCCCCCACCGCATCTCCCTAGTGACGCCAATGTATACACGCCCAATCCCATCACTTCACTAGCCACGACACTGTTTAAAGGTCAACTCACAGAACGCCAGCAGCAGGTAAAAAGTTGCGGTATTTCTCATTGATGTGTCGGATCAACGAAGATCGAAGCTCTCTGTCTTTAGCTGGGGGGACTCCCTACAATAGCACAGTGGATCTCAGTGGATCACAGTGGATCACAGTGTAGCACAGTTGATCGCAGTGGAGCGCAGTGGTTCAAAGTGGAGCGCAGTGGATCACAGTGGAGCGCAGTGGAGCACAGTGGATCTCAGTGGAGCACAGTGGATCTCAGTTGATCACAGTGGATCACAGTAGATCACAGTGGAGCGCAGTGGATCTCAGTGGATCACTGTGGATCACAGTGGATCACAGTAGATCGCAGTGGAGCACAGTGGATATCAGTGGAGCACAGTGGATCACAGTGGAGCAACTGCGATCGTTGATGTGGCTTCTATTGGTACCAAAACACACCACAAATTGTGGGGTGGGGGATTGGTGGGGATGACCAATGCACAATCTGTGTCCTCCTCTCTAGTTATGAATTCTATATCCTTTGAATGCACATACACATCACGGAATCAACGAGCTGGCACTGGATTTAAGAAACATGTCCTCATAATTACACTCATAAAAACAAACATATTCCAATCCTCAAAGATGTTCTCACATTACATCTATCAAGAATTCATATAATTAAATTTTTTTTGTGTTAAACGAGAACAGGCGCTAGCAATAATATTTGTGTCCAATAAGAGAACGGAGTGATCAGATCCTAGTCTAGATATTAGAAAAAAACAAATTTGTTGAAAATTTTCAAGTTTCTGTCCTGGTCTGTGTCGCCGTACCAACCGACAGACCCGACAGTGAGTGTCAGAGGTGAAGTGTTTCCCTGCCCGGTCTCACGCGCTAGTTGTTTTCAAGTGGGGGTTTATCTGTCTACATCCAAACATGGCGATGATCCGAACTGACGTCATCCAGCACTTAAAAAGACTACGTTTAAAAAAAACACACAAACAGACAAATCAGCAAATTAGTTTTAAATCTTGTAAATTTAAAAAAAAAAAAATTGTTGTTTGATGTTTGTCCGCCTTGATCGACGAGGACCATTCTCATCAAATAAGCCAAGTTCTTTGACAGCCACGTGTGTTTGTCTTTTGGTGGCTTATTAGTCATATTCTTGCAGGTAAGGTGCGTCCGCATGTCGGACAAGAGATGGTTGGGATGCCATCAGGAGGGTTTTGCACACGGTCCTTCCTGGCCTGTCGTCTGGACTTGGCAGCCTGTTGTCTATTTGCCTCACAGACTTCTGCGGCGTTCCGTATCATCAGGCGCCAGGCACCAGGTCGCTGGCTGCTGTCTCTCAGGGTGGTTGGACACTTCGACCCAGGACGGTTCGACCCTGCCGGTTCGACACCAGGACGTTTCGTCCCCGGTCGGTTCGACCACGGACGGTTCGTCCCCGGACGATTCGACCCCGGGCTATTCGACCCCGGACAGTTCGAACACAGGACGTTTCGACCCTAGGGGGGGGGGTGACACCAGACTTAAAATTCTATATATTCCCGTTATTTGGCGCTGGAAAACTCGGAGGAGTTCTATGGGTTAAATCGTGAGGGGGTGTCACCATGAGCTACCGCCCCGGGTGACACCAACCCTAGTGACGCCTCTGCTTCTAAGTCTGAGCTTCGTTGGTCCGTGTGCAAAAGTTTTTAAAAATTCGTGAGCAATATTTTACAAAATTTGCTGCGCGGTGATCCTAAACTCCTGCGTGGCGTCGGTCAAATATTTGCGCAGCTGCGCTGCTTATAGGGAACATTGCTACCATGGTTCTAACACTTCGCTTACATATCACCTGCAAACCAAACGCCCACTACAGTGTCAGAAGCTTCAGCTGAGACAATCTAAATCTATGTGAACGTTTGTTCAGCTCGGCTGGTTATATTGTCAATAAGACTCGCACATCACTTCAACCTTCTTCTTCTTCTTCGTTCTCAAAATTGATTATTGAGTTTTGCGTGACACGAGTTTTGCGTGTGGCCCGTGGTCTCCGACTTCAGCCTGCTGTATTTTCTGGATTTGCTTCCATCGCTTCCTTTGGTTAGCCAAGACTATCTGCAAGGCAGCAGTTGTTTTTGGCAAGTGATGCAGCGTTCACATGCCACGGCTAAGGGTTCCACGCATTACCCCGCCGCTTTTTGCCCATTTGGAGCTGGGTGGAATTCGGGGACGCCCTAGGCCCCGGGAACAAGTCCCTGGCTTCCCATGGATTCGAGCCCGTGACCATCGGAGCGCCAATCGAGCGCGCTTGCCACTCGACCACCGCGGCCCCCGCTTCAACCAAATAATGTCAATACACATGTCTGTTTGCGTTGTTGGTTAAAAGATGTCATATAAAGATGACATTCCAGTCTTATTTCGATTTTTGACCAGTACGTTTAATAAATGTTACTTATGACACCAATAATTTCACTTTTTCGCGTTAATCAAAATTAACGATTAATTAATCGTTAATTTTTCAAAATTTAACGATTAAATTTTAAATTAATCGTTAAAAGCCCTTATTTTTAAAAAAAAATTAATATTAATTAATGTCGTTATGTAGACCAAAGTTTGGTCTTGTAACTTGTGCTTGTAGCCATCACACGCACGACGAGTTGCGGCACAAGACTTTGTTTTGAGCACCCATCCCTCTCCCACCCACCTCACCCCTTGCGGGGAAATCCCAGGACGTCCTACACTAAGTGACGTCATACAGTGCGACCAAAACGAATTGAGGATGCTACTGCGTGAGGGACCAGCAGACAGTATCAATAGACAAGTTAAATCGTACACAATTTGGTTGCTCTTGCTATTGACACGCCTGACGTGTTGCAAGACTTCTGCTGGCAAGACTTCAAACGGAATTTTAAAATACTAGATGCCCGCGGCGTATCATACGCAGATTTGCTCATAGATAGTGCAAAGAAAGTAGGGGGGTTGAACAGACCCAAACTACATCACGATGAAATCAGCAGAACAACGGGAATGAACCTCGGATGCGGGGATAACTGAGACTCATTGTTGATCTGGAAACATGTGAACTGTGGTTAGCTACTTGCCACCCCGCACCACCCTAGCTTGGCGTCCATAAACTAATTGGCATTACCTGACAAAGGTCATTCGTCAAGCT
This sequence comes from Radix auricularia, assembly GCA_002072015.1. Classification (NCBI taxonomy): domain Eukaryota; kingdom Metazoa; phylum Mollusca; class Gastropoda; family Lymnaeidae; genus Radix; species Radix auricularia. The sequence continues at coordinate 171,159 of MUZC01000544.1, read as the reverse complement.
TATTCCCACTCGTCTTGTGCTTGTTATGGGGATCGAAAAGATTGTGGGAAATGAACGGGCACAAACACAAACATTTTTTTAAAAAATTTAAATACGTAATGTCTTAGCTGGGGATTGAACCTGCGACCTCCTCGTGTTAGGCGAATGTTATAACCATTACACTACGAATTACATGTTATTTCTTGTTCCGAAACAACATAGTGATTGACTTCAATTCAACGAAATGTTGAATGTTTACCACCTTTTCTTGCAATCTGATTGGTCGGAGGGGTCAGAGGACAGACAGCTTGCTACTTCTTGTCCGGCATGGTTGGACCATGTAGAGAAATATATATATCATGATATATATATCACGGTTTATGCACGTTAATAATTAAATTTCCCAACAATTTTACACGATATTGAGAAACATAGCTTGAGTACAATGGCAATAAAAAAAATATAAATTATCACTCATTTTAGAGCCCGGCTCAATATCGTTTTTTTAAAGCTTTAAATTATTAATTTATTTATCTGTTGGCTAAGAAACTTGGACTTCTTTTGCACACTTCTGTGTAGGTTTCTGGCATAATTGTTTTTAAAACATATCAGTCATTGGTTTCTTAAATTTATTCATTTTTACTGAGATCGTTGCAGCGCACGACGGGTCTGCTAGTTTGTAATATTTTCAATGGGGATTTCCGCTATTTGTAGCATCTTCAATGGGATTAGCACTATTTGCAACATCTTCAATGGGATTAGCACTATTTGCAACATCTTCAATGGGATTAGCACTATTTGTAACATCTTCAATGGGATTAGCACTATTTGTAACATCTTCAATGGGATGAGCACTATTTGCAACATCTTCAATGGGATTAGCACTATTTGCAACATCTTCAATGGGATTAGCACCATTTTTAGTTGAAATATCTTCAAAAGCATTTCCACCCTTTGTCCTATCTCCTCTGCGGATTCTACCTGTAATGTAAAGTGCCCTCCCCCTCCCCTCTGTAAAGCTGACACAATGCCGGTGCAGTAAATTCCAGTTGACATCAAGACCTATTTAAAGCTACGTGTACGGCTAAAAAGAACAAAACATCAATGGAAGCTTCTAGAAAATAAGAACATAGCATCCTTCCACGGCCCCTCCCTAATGTGTGGACATGTCAGCTGACTCCTACATACGTTAAGGTAAATGAGTGCATGTGTAACACAACATCATTGGGTCAGCTGACTCCTACATACGTTAAGGTAAAGGAGTGCATGCAGTGGCGGATTTAGCTTTGTCTGCGTGGGGGGGGCCAGGAGAATTTCAGGAGGGCGCCGCAAAATTTTACTAATATCAGTGCAATGGGTAAATACTAGGGCTGTTAACCATTAATTTAAATTTAATTGATAACTTTTGAAAAAATAACGATTAATTAATCGTTAATTTCGATTAAAGCCAAATATTTTAATTTATGACGTTCTTGTTGAAAATCTAAATAACGCGGGCATGTCTCCTCTCTATATTCCTTTTAACCAACTACGCAAAAAGACAAGTGTCTTGACATTATTATGTTAATATGATGAGTGTATCTAATTGACAATATAACCAGCCGAGTTGAACAATCATTCACATGGAACTGAGGAAACTCAAACTGTTATGCTCACAACGGTCTTGACAAGGAATGATATTATCGGATATCGGTGTTCATTATTTTTCCACCATTGTACAGGATTAATGGATTCAATAACTTTCATCTCCATTTTGTAACGCAGTAGTTCATCAGAAGAGCTGTCATCATATCTGTCTCAGAGTCAAACTCCATTACTGCCATTAGCTTAATACGCTTTTCATTTGGTTTGATAAGTAGGCGAACTTTATCAACATTTTGAACATGCCGTCAGTCAATATTTTAAAACCAAAATGTTCGTGTAATCTTCAAGAAATTCATTATTTATCAGCCGCTATTTTTTTTTTACTTTTTGACTTCCAATTACTTTTAAGTGATAAGTCGATTGATGGTTAAAAATGTTTTAATCCTTAAACTTTTTAAGGATTAGTCGAGAAATTAATAGTTCTTTTCCGCAGCCCTTGTCAATACTAATTATTAGCCTACTAATTTAGTAAATTTTCCAAATTAACAACAAACAGTTCAAACAGAAGGAATAAATATAAACAGATATGTTTTCAACATAGTAACGTTTATTTATTTCAATAGTATATTTATTGATCTAAGAAAGAAACTTAGTTTATNCCCGATGGGTTCCGGTCAGCGTAACCCCAGTCAGGTGATTGGGCATTGAAATCACCTGCTATGATCCTCTTGCCAAATATGGTCTCAGTACCAATTGGCAATGTGATTGGGTTCCTGGGACGGTTGTACACATTAGTGATCGTGTAGGCCCGATCACCTTTGTATACCTTTGTCGTAATTGTGTCAGTTTGGTTGAGGCACTCTATGCCTAGTACCTCAACCACAAGGTCGTCTCTTACCGCTGTGGTTATCCCCCGACACCTGGGGCCACACTTACAGTGATACAGCGAGTATCCTGTAAGGTGAAACGGCTTCCCTTTCAGAAGCGTTTCCTGGAAGAGTGCTACGTCCACTTCTCGTTCGTGGAGTAGCTTGAGCACTTCCTGTGTTTTGGGACGGATACCACACACATTCAATTGCAATACATTGAGAGTATGGGTTGACTGGCTCTCAGCAGCCTTTCGTACACGGTCAGTGGTTTGCTTTACAACTAGTGCCGGCCTGTCGTTCGTCACCGGCAATAGAGGAGGAGGGGTAGCCAACCCTCGAGACGCCCCGCTCCGAAGCATCTTTTGGGGGCGCGTTAGAAGGACGGTGCCACGTCCTGCGGAAGAATTCGTATTTTTGTAGTCCATTTGAGAGGGGGTTGAACAGAAGTCTTAATTCCATTGAGGACACAGCGTTTGCGCTATGTCCCTTGTCCGGAGGAACTTTCGGTCTTCGGCTTGCCGTGCCGGGCTTTGTTAGGCACTGGGAGTACAGCTCTCCCCGTTACCTTCACCAGACCTCTCGCTAAGGTCAAGCCCTCCCCCCCTACACTCCTGGGGGGTTCTGGTACATTTGACATTTCCATCTGTCAGGTTTGTTTGTTTCAGGTATAGTCGGGTCTACACCTTACTCGTCTCCCGGGCCACGTAGAGGCCAAACCTTTCCGGCGGACCAACCATAGGTCCGGCTCCCACATGGAGCGAGATTACTAAGTGGTATTAGCTTTGATCTTATATAAATGTATTACTAAGTGGTATTAGATTTGATCTTATACAAATGTATTACTTGGGTTTTTTATCATGGGTATACCTAAATCAGTGGTGTCCAAACTGTTCTGCCGGGGGTCCGCATTAAGTGTCAAAAAGCAGTTTGGGGGCCGACTACTAGCCCCCAACTACTAAGTTTTGTGGTAAGCTACAGGTAAAAATTGTATCTTTTTATAGGTTAAAAGGTCCCCAGTGACTGGATGAGAGGGTCTCGCGGGCGGCATATAAATGAACGTGTTCTCAAATCCACTGAAAGAGACCCCGCGTTTTCCTTGATTATATTTGCAGACCAATTCACTACACGCTATTATTTTATAAACCCTGTCCGTCCGTCCCTTTCTTGAATTCAACGTTTCACCAACTTCTCGTTGTCTCATTAACCTGACAATATTCATGCATGTGAATCTTTGGTGATAACTCATGAATCAACGCTAATCATTAATACATAATTAATTATTTCTTTACTACATGATCATTGTAACCAAATAGTCCTTGTTTAACTCATGTATTTCTATAGCTATCGTGAGATTAACTTCACTGTAGAACTCTGGCTGAGGGGCGTAGGTTTCCATGTGGTGTCTAGTCCCCGGACATAAACTTTTAACACACAATTTCATTCTCATCAGAAAACAAACAGACCCAAGATTTTTCATTCAAGATTCTAAGGATTTCAACCATCCCGTGCAGCAGGAAAAGTATGTGTGTTAAAAACGATTTTTTAAAATATTTTTTTAAATTTAATTTTATATTCATTGTCGGCAGTGGCGGATTTAGCTTTGTCTGCGTGGGGGGGGGGGCCAGGAGAATTTCAGGGGTGCGCCGCAAAATTTTACTAATATCAGTGCAATGGGTAAATACTAGGGCTGTTAACCATTAATTTAAATTTAATTGATAACTTTTGAAAAAATAACGATTAATTAATCGTTAATTTCGATTAAAGCCAAATATTTTAATTTATGACGTTCTTGTTGAAAATCTAAATAACGCGGGCATGTCTCCTTTCTATATTCCTTTTAACCAACTACGCAAAAAGACAAGTGTCTTGACATTATTATGTTAATATGATGAGTGTATCTAATTGACAATATAACCAGCCGAGTTGAACAATCATTCACATGGAACTGAGGAAACTCAAACTGTTATGCTCACAACGGTCTTGACAAGGAATGATATTATCGGATATCGGTGTTCATTATTTTTCCACCATTGTACAGGATTAATGGATTCAATAACTTTCATCTCCATTTTGTAACGCAGTAGTTCATCAGAAGAGCTGTCATCATATCTGTCTCAGAGTCAAACTCCATTACTGCCATTAGCTTAATACGCTTTTCATTTGGTTTGATAAGTAGGCGAACTTTATCAACATTTTGAACATGCCGTCAGTCAATATTTTAAAACCAAAATGTTCGTGTAATCTTCAAGAAATTCATTATTTATCAGCCGCTATTTTTTTTTTACTTTTTGACTTCCAATTACTTTTAAGTGATAAGTCGATTGATGGTTAAAAATGTTTTAATCCTTAAACTTTTTAAGGATTAGTCGAGAAATTAATAGTTCTTTTCCGCAGCCCTTGTCAATACTAATTATTAGCCTACTAATTTAGTAAATTTTCCAAATTAACAACAAACAGTTCAAACAGAAGGAATAAATATAAACAGATATGTTTTCAACATAGTAACGTTTATTTATTTCAATAGTATATTTATTGATCTAAGAAAGAAACTTAGTTTATACGAATTTATATATGCCTCTGAGCCTTATTTAAATTCCTTTCTACGTGAAGCGAAACGATTTATCGTTGATTAAAAGTCAACGTTCTCACCTAGATCACGTTCATTTGAAATTATTGCTAATCCAGACAGACGTTCGTTTGTCATTGTTGAGCGCAAATAATTTTTGATGATTTTCAATCAAACAGGAAGATTCAAGTAATTTTTTATAGAATATTGACAAACTATAGAGACCTGATGCCATTTATTTGTCAGTCAAGAATGGCAGAAACTCTTTAAATCGTAGCTCACTAGATAGTGATGCATAAAAATTTTTGTTGGTATAATATTCAATGATTACTTCTTCTAGGTTAATGTGTTTGTAAATTTTGCATAAACTTCGAAGATGATCTTTATTTTCTTCCAACATTTGTGATGGATCAATACAATAGAAATAAATAGCAGCGCCCCTAAAGTCATTAAATCGATCATCTATTTATTTTAAAAGTGTATCCAAGATAATGAAGTACGTTTCAGATTTAAAACTGTTAGTTGGATCATTAGCCCTCTCATCTCTACTCAGTTCACCTGCCCTACTTTTGTTTTCTGCAATTCGCGTTTCTTTAAATTTTGTTTTTAACATCTAGTTTCGAACAATTTTCTTTAATAAATGATTAGATATCTACTTTCCGAATTTTAAAAGGCTTGATCGCTTCTCATTTCAACAAACTTATTTCTTCCAACATCGATCAATCGTTTTGCAATTGCAATGTCAATACTCTTGAGCTGCAAGTGGTTTGATAACATGAAAATATCAACCAACCTTTGTACAAATAGCATAAAAAAACAAAAGAATATTTTGTTATTAAAGCAGATTGTCCAATGGCTTCTGCTCTGACACTTCCTTTATGTTATGTTGATGGCCTTGAATTTATATCTTCTAGAGTGGCTAGAAGAGCAAAGAATGATCCATTAACTGCATCAACTGAAGCTTACTTACGGCCTACGGCTTGCCCATCTTGTAGAAGAAAGTCATTTCAGTTCAGAGTATCTATTGTTGATTCATATTGAGATTTATGATATTTTTTAAGAGTATGTAGACGTGGTAAACTAGACGTAAAGAATGCATACAACCTTTCAGCTATGCCAAAAACAGCTGTATACAACACTGTTTACAGACATTGCTTCGATGGTGACCAAATTTAAAACATGGGCACAGCCATGAAAATAGATGGCATTGTGTGAAAGTTTGAAGGCCACTCTTAATTCCAGACATCACAGATGCACCATCATATGCCTTTCCTCCGCAGATTGTGATATCACTGTTCCGCTTTTGTAATGTGTAGTTCCGTTAGAATCTTCTCAGCAAATTCGGATGCAGCATTGCTGTTTACAAAAGTATAAAAGCCTATAAATCTTTCCACAACATTTCCTGATTTTAAAACTNAACGTAAAGTGACATCTTATCAATTTTAGGTATATCAATGGTTTAATCGATAATTACAGAAAAGAAATGTGAAGACTAAACTTTATTATCAATTGCTACCAATATTTCAGATGCAAATGATTGAATTAAATCAATGTGCACATCATGACTTAAATAAATTTCATTTTTCTTTTAAACTCTAGATGACTGTCCAAATTGGAATCATAGTTGGCTAATAAACTTAAGATTTAACAAATATTTCAAGTATTTCTACAACTACCATCCCTAAAGTCTCGAGCAAGAGTTTTCTCTGTGTACTCTAAATGGCAAACCTTGTTTTGTTAAGAATCAAGAAAAACGCCACGTCTATCATTCGTTTCAATATTTTTCTATTCTTTTCCTCTTAGCGACGCTCCTGACTGACCAAACCAGATATTACAGTTTGGAATACGATATTTAGCAAGCCAATATAGTCGTATTGGAGTTTAGTGTCGATTAAAATTTTCGTGTTTAGCAATCTTTTTTCTGCTCTAGCTACACCTTTTTAGTATTCATGAAGGCGTCTCAGGGGGGCGCCATTTGGACCCAACTGGAGCGTGGGGGGGCGACCCGCCCCCCCCTGCCCTATAGCTAAATCCGCCACTGATTGTCGGCATCCTTCCGTCACGCGAGACGATGGTGCATCACCGTTAGGTTGGGTTGCATTTTCTCGAGTGGCTGTGCAGTCCTATCCTTGAGTGACAGTCTTTACCACAGTTTTTACACACGAGTTCTGTGCTTCCAAATGTTTTGGCCTTTTTCCTAGCTCTTCTGTCTGCAGCCTTTTCCATTCTTCGCTCCTCGGCTACTATGACGCCCTCTTTGACAACTGTGCGCCACGTAGATCGGTCTTCTGCCTTACACTCCCAGTCACTTGTATGCATTTTGGCTGCGTTCATGCCCCTTTGACAGACATCTTTAAATCACAAGCGTGGGTGACCTGTTTTCCTCTTTCCTGAAGCAAGTTCACCATATAGGAGGTCATTCGGGATGCGGCCGGGGCTCATTCTTTTAACATGTCCTCGCAACCTCAGGCGTCTTTCACTAAGATGTGAGAACATGCTTTGGGTATTGGCACGCGTTAGGACCTCACTATTAGGCACTTTGTCTTGCCATTTAATACCAAGGATGCGACGCAGGCATCTCAAATGGAAGCTGTTAAGCTTGCGCTCTTGTGATGTTTAAGTGGTCCATGTCTCGCTCCCATATAGTAGTGTACTGATGACACAGGTTCGATAGACGCACAGTTTGGTTTTCTCCGTTAGCTTGGTGTTTTGCCAGACACGCTTATTTAGTTTAGCCATTGTTGCAGCTGCCTTGCCAATTCTGCTGTTTATTTCTTCTTCAATGGAAAGTGTATTGGAGACCTTGGACCCCAAGAAGGTGAAGCCGTCCACAACCTCCAAGTTTTCATGATCGATATTTATGATAGGAGGAGGTCGAGTGTCTTGGGCCATAATGTTTGTCTTTTTCAAGCTGATTTGCAGACCAAATTCTTTGCAGGCATTGGAGAAGCTTGACACGAGTTGTTGCAAACCAGATTCTGTGTGTGCTGTTAGTGCCGCATCATCCGCAAATAGTAGCTCTCGAATTAGGACATCCGTCGTTTTGGTCTTGGCTCGGAGGCGGGCAGTGTTGAAAAGTCCTCCATCAGCTCTGGTGTGTAGCCAGATTCCCTCACTGCTATCCTTAAATGCGTATCAAAGAAGTACAGAGAAGAATATTGCGAGGAGTGTGCGAGTACACAACCTTGTTTAACTCCACTGCTGACTGGAAAGGCCTCTGACTTAGCTCCATCGAACTACACTGTGCCAAGCAAATTTTCATGGAACTCTGATGATGGCAAGTAGGTGAGGGGTACAGCCGATTTTTGCCAGTATTTGGAATAGCCCATTGCGACTGACCAAGTCGAAGGCTTTTGTAAGGTCCACAATGGCAATGTATAGTGGCATCTTCTGCTCTCTGCATTTTTCCTGGAGCTGTCGTATGGAGAACACCATGTCTATGGTAGACCGACCGGACCGAAAACCGCACTGAGATTCTGGATAGACACGGGATGCTAGGCTTTGTAAACGTGTTAGTATGACACGGGCATAGGCCTTTCCTACAATACTAAGGAGTGAAATGCCGCGATAATTATTGCAATCACTCCCATCACCTTTGTTTTTATATAGTGTCACTATATTTGCATCCTTTAGGTCCTTGGGGGATGTAGCCCTGTGCCCAGCAGAGGGACAGAATCTCGTGCAATGGTTGGAGTAAAGCTGTCTTGCCACTCTTTAGAACCTCTGGGGGTATTCCATGATTCCCAGGCGCTTTTCCACAAGATAGGCTGTCAATTTCTCTGCTCAGCTCTTCCTGTATGGGCACGACATCAAGTTCTTCCATGAGTGACGTATTGGGGATGTCATCTAGAGCGGTGCTGGAGACTGTGGTAACTGTTGAATACAATTCCAGATAATGCTCAACCCACCGTTTTAGCTGTGCTGCCTGGTCTTGAATAATTTCTCCACTTTTGAACTTTAGGGGAGCAACTTTGGACGTCAAGGGGCCAGTTGCCTTTTTGATGTTTTCGTACATGACTTTTGCATTGCCCATGTCTGCAGCTGATTGTATACTGGAACAGAGCTTAAGCTCTATATTCATTAGCAACGCAAAAAAGATAGAAAATTGGATGCTTCGGTGCGCGACTCCATACTTTCGTGACTAAACTTGAGACCAGTTTTTTCTGCTGTCTGGAAGCTTTATGCTTAGCTTTTTATCCATACCATGTTGCCCATAACTTGTTATCCATACCTTGTTGCCCATGACTTGTTTCCAATACCTTGTTGCTATTATTTTATTGCCCAAACACTTCTAATAATAGAATTTTTTGTGGTTATTTGATCTGGGCCCTAATGTAAACGATTATAAATGTTCCATTTAGTTTCCGTTAGGAAATATTCAATAATTCTTTAACGAAATTGTCTGTGCTACAATTAGGAAGAGTTTCTCAGTGGATAGGATTAAGGCGGTGAGTTTAGGAATAGTTCAACTAGTGATTATCTGACAGCGCTGTAATGACCCTGACATCTTGACCGTGACAATGTTGTCAATGACAGTGTTGACTGTGACAATGTTGTCCATGGCAGTGTTGACCATGACAATGTTGTCTATGACAGTGTTGACTGTGACAATGTTGTCTATGACAGTGTTGACTGTGACCATGTTGTCTATGACAGTCTTGACTGTGACAATGTTGGCTATGACAGTGTTGACCGTGGCAATGATGACCATGAATATTTTGACCATGACAATCATGACCATGACCATTTGATCATTACAATGTTGACCATGACATGACAATCTTGACAATGACAGTGTTAATCGTGACAGTGTTTTCCGTGACAGTGTTGACCATAACTACATTCAACATGACAATGTTGACCATGACAGTTTTGACCAAACCCCAGCAAACATAGAACAACACACGAAGCCAGGGCTTCAACGCCTCATTCTCATTAATCACATGTCCAATTGTGGCCGTGGCCCGTCCCCGTGTTTATCTTGCCGTATGTTATCCCTCTGCTGGTCAGTGCGTCTTGTCTCCACTGGCCATTCTGTTATAAACTTGCCAGTCTGATTGTCTCTATTCGTCAGTATATTTCGTATCAGTCTTGTCTAAACAGGTCAGATTATTTCCTTTGTTAAATATTTAAAGATCTATATGTCTTTTGTTTCCAATCTTTGGTACAACACCAATCTTTGGTACAATACAAATCTTTGTTACAATACAAATCTTTGGTACAACACCAATATTTGCTACAACACCAATCTTTGGTACAACACCAATCTTTGGTACAACACCAATCTTTGGTACAATACAAATCTTTGGTACAACACAAATCTTTGGTACAATTCCAATCTTCGGTACAACACCAATCTTCGTTACAACACCAATCTTTAGTACAACACCAATCTTTGTTACAACACCAATCTTTGCTACAACACCAATCTTTGGTACAACACCAATCTTTGGTACAACACCAATCTTTGGTACAATACAAATCTTTGGTACAACACCAATCTTTGGTACAATACAAATCTTTGGTACAACACAAATCTTTGGTACAATTCCAATCTTCGGTACAACACCAATCTTCGTTACAACACCAATCTTTAGTACAACACCAATCTTTTTTACAACAGCAATCTTTGGTACAACACCAATCTTTGGTACAACACCCATCTTCGGTACAACAAAAATCTTTGGTACAGCACCAATCTTTGGTACAACACCAATCTTTGGTACAACACCAATCTTTGGTACAACACCACTTTTTTTCACAATGATTATAGAGAAAATGAAATAACAGCGACTCTGATAAGAGTTGACGGAGAGAAGCGATACCCTAATCCCGGGGTGAGTTCAATGGGAGGTCTGCCCTAATGCCCAAAAGCTCTAATGACCCAATGCTCTGATCCGCTAACGCCCTAACGCCCTAATTCCCCAATGCCCTAATTCCGTGATGACTTCAATGGGAGACCGGCTCTAATACCCAAAAGCTCTAATGCCCCAATGATCTGATCCACTAATGCCCAAACGCCCTAATGTCCCAATGCCCTAATTCCGTAATGAGTTCAATAGGAGGTCTGTCCTAATGCCCAAAAGCTCTAATGCCCCAATGTTCTGATCCCCTAATGCCCAAACGCCCAAATGTCCCAATGCCCTAATTCCGTAATGAGTTCAATGGGAGGTCTGTCCTAATGCCCAAAAGCTCTAATGCCCCAATGCTCTGATCCCCTAATGCCCAAACACCCTAATGCCCCAATGCCCTAATTCCGTAATGAGTTCAATAGGAGGTCTGTCCTAATTCCCAAAAGCTCTAATGCCCCAATGTTCTGATCCCCTAATGCCCAAACGCCCTAATGCCCCAATGCCCCAATTCGTAATGAGTTCAATGGGAGGTATGTTCTAATGCCCAAACGCCCTAATGCCCCAATGCCCTAATTCCCCAATGCCCAAAACCATATGGTACTTTGTATTCGGCTTGAAAACAAACAACACACGCGATTGCCATCTCATGGTCCACCTCTAGGGATTGATAATCTCTAGGATTAGGAAGATTGATGCCTATACCACACTGCTATGTACAACTGGGAGGACGGCTGAGAGCGTCTTTACGGTGTGAAGGGGGATGGGGACCTAGTGTTTGGCTGCGTGGAGAGGATTAGCAGAGGTATGGTACAAAGTGTGAGGTGTGGTATAAGATGTGGTGTGTGGTACAAGTGTGGGGTGTGGAACAAGGTGTGGGGTTTGGTACAAGGTGTTGGGTTTGGTACAAGGTGTGGGATTTGGTACAAGGTGTGGGGTTTGGTACAAGGTGTGGGGTTTGGTACAAGGTGTGGGGTGTGGTACAAGGTGTGGGGTTTGGTACAAGGTGTGGGGTTTGGTACAAGGTGTGGGGTGTGGTACAAGGTGTGGGGTGTGGTACAAGGTGTGGGGTGTGGTACAAAGTGTGGGGTGTGATACAAGGTGTGGGGTGTGGTACAATGTGTGGGGTGTGGGGTGTGGTACAAGGTGTTGGGTTTGGTACAAGGTGTGGGGTTTGGTACCAGGTGTTGATTAGCGGGCGTATGATACAAGTTGTGTGGTTAGGTACCAAGTATGGGGTGTGGTATAAGGTATGACAACCTCATACCAGTTAGAGTGTTGTTGACAACCTCATACCAATCAAAGTGTTGTTGACAACCTAATGCCAGTCAGAGTGTTGTTGACAACCTCATACCAGTCAGAGTGTTGTTGACAACCTCATACCAGTCAGAGTGTTGTTGACAACCTCATACCAGTCAGAGTGTTGTTGACAACCTCATGCCAGTCAGAGTGTTGTTGACAACCTCATACCAGTCACATGTCTCCCAGTGTTCACAACCTGGTGGATGTGAAAGTGGGTTTATTTTGGAGTCTGTGTGTGTGTGGGGGGGGGAGACTAGCGGAGTTATTTGACCCTAGAATGACGCTTCGGGGAATAACAGAAAGCCGGATGGAATCTTTCTGGAAATTGCCCTACAAACCACGTGATCTCCGGGCGCCGCCTTCGCTGGTCATCGATTCCAGGAAAATTGGCTTAGGTGTGCATCAAGTCCATTCATTAGCGCGTTCCCTGGTCAGTCTGGGGATGGGATTCAGCGTAGGGTGTGGAGCTAGGAGCGTGGGGAGTGGTGGAACAGGGGGAGGGTCTTGGTAGTATAACGGGGGCTAGGGTCGTGGATGTGGAGCAGGGAGCGTGGGGGCGTGAAGCGGGGGCGTGGAGTGAAACGTGGGGCGTGAAGTAAGGGGCGTGAATCGTGAGGGGCGTGGAGCATGGGATGTGGGGCGTGGAGTGAGGGGCATGAAGCAGGGGGTTGCGTGGAGCGTGGGATGTAGGAAGAGGGACATTGTTGTGAAGTTAGATCAGATTGAAGGTCAATTTCTAGGGGACTTAATAATAAAACCAAGTATAGGTCCTTTTATTTTTTAAAACTTGTTTTTGATGCATGCTGTATTGATATGGATATGTCATTTAGTAGTACTGTGGTACACATGATCTCTATATTTCACCACATAGTAGTACTATTATATACATAATCTTGATATGTCGCCACACACCAATGCTGTTGACAATAGTGTCTTTCCTCGACTGTCTTCTCATAGTTAGCTTTGTCTGCCAGTACTATAGAACTCTTTTGCGAACTCTTTCGGACAGCTCTATGGGACAGAATTATTAGTAAGCTATTTTAGAAAGCTCTTTTAGGTCAGCTCTATTCATCCTCATCATAGCCTGTCGTCCCATCTCGGGCATAGGCCGCGTACAATGGCTCTCCGGGCATCATGGCCCTGCGCCAAGCTGTGCCAACTCTTTTTGGAGTCTGTCTTAACATCTGCTGTTAAAGCTTCTGCCGCTATTCGGTCTGGGCCAGCTCTTTGCCTTTCTTTAGTTGTTTAATTGCTCTGCTTATCTCTTGTTTTGTGGGTGTGCTGCAATCTATTTCTAGATCTTGTTCCGCTGGCTCGATGTTGAGTGTATATTGTGGGGCTGGTCGGTTGAGGAAATCTTCAAAATGCTCTATCCACCTTTTTTCTGACCCTCGTCATCAGGTATCGATTTCCCATCTTTAGTTTTAACATATCTCTCTGGATTTTTTAACTTTCCGGATAGCTTTTTTATTGTACTGAATAGTTATTTTGTGTTTCCATGGTAAGCTGCCTCCTCTGCTTCAAGAGCTAAACCTTATATGTAGTTATTTTTATCTTACTTAATACTGCGTTTAATGTTTTTATTGGCTTCTGAGTATTTTGCTGATGCTCTAGCTTTTTCGGTTCTGGTGCGGCTGTTGTTAAGATTTGCCTTCATCTTTTTCCTATGTTGGACTTTCTCCATGATTTCATTAGAAATCCATTCTTTAAGCATTTGTTGTTTGGGGCCCAACACTTCTTCACAGGTTGTCGTATCTATTTTTTAGAAAGGTATTTTAGATAATTCTCTTTGACAGCTGTATTGAACAGCTTTATATGACGGCTCTAATGGAAAATTATTTTCATGTTTGCTTCCTTTCTGAACATCCGGTGACCTTACGCCATATGTCCTAACATCTAACTATGTTTGTCTCTATCAACATGTATCAACATGTATCAAGTCATTAAACGCCCTGCATATGTGTCCTAACCAATGACGTGTGTGTCTCATCACCCCTACTTCCTATCAGGAGCACGTCCCAGACTCCGGCAATAACTAAATTCTTTCAGGCTGTCAGGGACGCAAAACTCGAGTGACCGGATGTCCATTAGAGACTTCAATGGTCAGCTATCGACAGATTATTAAGGGCGATTAGTAAAAAATCCAACTGAACGTGTTGGGATGAAGGCCAACATTCAGGTCATTTTTTTAAATCAGGAAAACGACAACTTTGGAAGCGGTGTTAATTTCTGTTAATTTTCCATCTGTTTGATTGAATATAAGATGATGGAAAATGAATGAAATGGTGAGAAATTGCTTGATCTCACTTCAATTGATTACATTTTTGATATATTAACAAACACCGGAGTTACATTAAAATATCTTTATTATTTGTTCAAAGTGATGACAGTAGGCCAATATTTTGCACTGGGAATTTGCATTAAATTTTCAACAGGTTTCAAAGATATAAAGGAAAATCTCAAACATCTGTGTATTATGCATCACAATCTGTGTAAAAAAAAAAACTTCACAAAAGTTCTAAAAACCAACCCAGAAATAACACATGCAAAGTGAAATCACCTTTTCGTTAAAGAAACTATTCAAAGATTTGCTTAACAGTGAAGGAAAGACTCGATTAGTTTCAACTGTGACAACGAGAAATCGCCTTGAAATTTACACCAAGTTCTTTCTCTGGTAGGGTCCATGTGAGAGACAAAGTTACAATCACAAACAACGCCGTGATGGTAAGTGAACTGTGCGTCACACACTCGGAGCTAATGATGACCATCGCCAACACAAACAGTCATTGACCAGAACAACGCTGTGAAAACATCTGCCGAGTGGTCAGCTATTGGCGGTCATTTGGGCAGCGGTCTGACTTGTGTGGTTTTAGCTTCCTGGCCAAACATTGCGGGCAGGCGAAAGCAAATGAGGCCAAATAGGGTCGACGGTGTTTGTTTAAGTTCTGACCGTCTCTCTTCGAGCGGTGCCAGGAGTTCTGGTCAGATCTGGAACACGAGGGTCAATGGGGAGATGGTGGGGGAGGTGAGGGCACGGATGGTATGGAGGCACTGAGGTAGACATGAGGGTAAAAGTGTTCAGTTGTCCCTCAGGCGTGGTAAATACATATGATATCAAAAGGTCTGGAAATTAAAATCACTACTGATTTAGTTCACTACTGATTTAATTCACTATTATTTCACTGTCGATTTAGTTCCCTATTGATTTAGTTCCCTACTGATTTAGTTCCCTACTGATTTAGTTCCCTGCTGATTTAGTTCACTACTGATTTAATTCACTATCGATTTAGTTCACTACTGATTTAATTCACTATCGATTTAGTTCACTACTGATTTAGTTCACTAAAGATTTAGTTCACTACCAATTTATTTCACTATCGATTTAGTTCACTGCCGATTTATTTCACTATCAATTTAGTTTACTACCGATTTAGATCACTACTGATATAGTTCACTATCGATTAAGTTCAATGCAGATATATTTCACTACTGCTTTCATTCACTGCCCATTAAGTTCATTACTGATTTAGTTCACTACCGATTTATTTCACTATCGATTTAGTTCCTACTGATATAGTTCACTATTAATTTAGTTCACTACTGATTTCGTTCACTACTGATTTAGTTAACTGCTGATTTAGTGCACGACTGATATAGTTTTCTACTGATATAGTTTTCTACTGATATAGTTTACTATTTATATAGTTTACTGCTGAAGGGACACGGCTGTCGACTGGCAGCACACTCGAATGGCGTGGTTCGAATTCATGTGAAGACAAAGATTTGTACTCGGGGCCAAGGGCGTCCCTGAGTCCGCCCAGCTCCGAATGATTATCTAACATTAGTTAGGCAGCTGGGCAATGCGTGGAACCCTCATAGCCGTGGCATGTGAACGCTGCATCACTTGCCAAGAGATCATCCTTCATGGTCTGTGGACGCAATTATCTTCTGCATAGAAGGAGCGTCTGTATAGATAAGGTATATGATGGCTACACACTTGGTTGAATAATATAAGTAATTATCTGAGGTCTGACGTATCTTCGACGTTTGAAAGGATTACACGTTCCAGTAGCGTAGCTCTTACCGCTGAATTGTCGCCCAACAACTGTAAAAGTTAACGTCTAAAGCCGAAACGAATTTCTCAGTAAACGTAAACCTTAGACTTTGGATCTCGTTAATTATGCATAACAGTTTGGGCAACTGTTTTCTCAGTGATAGAACGAGTGAATGACATGGAAATGACCTTGAAATGTCATGCGAAAGACAAGAAAATGACACTGGAAGGTCATGCGAATGAAAAGAAAATGACATTGGAATGTCATGCGAATGACGAGAAAATGGCACTGAAAGGTCATGCGAATGAAAAGAGAAGCAGTGTAGTCACTATAAACATCACTAATAAACTTGATGTCTCTGATGTAGAGAGTAATTCGCATCTTATTTTTCTTTTAAATATATATTATATATATATATATATATGAAATCTACCTAATTCTGTAAGTGTTGATATGAATTTTTTAAAATTATTACATTAAAATATGTATCAACGGATGATATGTTTTTACCGAAGAGCTGCTATGTTGAATGTTCTCCCCTCTATAAGTCAGCTGTTAGTTATATCAGACATCATAGTACTTCCCTCTATAAGTCAGCTGTTAGTTATATCAGACATCATAGTACTTCCCTCTATAAGTCAGCTGAT
>MUZC01000544.1:137864-153707 GCA_002072015.1 Radix auricularia | reverse complement strand
TTGAGTTACGAGTTCGAGCCTCGGTACTGGCAAGGCCCCCAGGGCATTGTTCTAGCCACCATAGTACTTCCCTCTATAAGTCAGCTGTTAGTTATAGCATTCGTCATAGTACTTCCCTCTATAAGTCAGCTGTTAGTTATATCAGGCATCATAGTACTTCCCTCTATAAGTCAGCTGTTAGCTATATCAGGCATCATAGTACTTCCCTCTATAAGTCAGCTGTTAGTTATAGCATTCGTCATAGTACTTCCCTCTATAAATCAGCTCTTAGTTATCGCATTCGTCATAGTACTTCCCTCTATAAGTCAGCTGTTAGTTATAGCATTCGTCATAGTACTCCCCTCTATAAGTCAGCTGTTAGTTATAGCATTCGTCATAGTACTTCCCTCTATAAGTCAGCTGTTAGTTATAGCATTCGTCATAGTACTTCCCTCTACAAGTCAGCTGTTAGTTATATCAGACATCATAGTACTTCCCTCTATAAGTCAGCTGTTAGTTATAGCATTCGTCATAGTACTTCCCTCTATAAGTCAGCTGTTAGTTATATCAGACATCATAGTACTTCCCTCTATAAGTCAGCTGTTACTTATATCAGACATCATAGTACTTCCCTCTATAAGTCAGCTGTTAGTTATATCAGACATCATAGTACTTCCCTCTATAAGTCAGCTGTTACTTATATCAGAAATCATAGTACTTCCCTCTATAAGTCAGCTGTTAGTTATATCAGACATCATAGTACTTCCCTCTATAAGTCAGCTGTTAGTTATATCAGTCGTTATGCACATACAGACTAGCACCGTGTAAGCCAACGAAGTGTCCCCGTAGAATCGCTAACACTGTAAGGCCACAATGATTGACTTTCCTCGCGGTCTGAATGGAAGTATTAATGTCCTCATATCATTCTCCATCTCCCAAGGGAGACAGACTTCTCTAATGGTGTTGAATACATTCACTCTTCAAACGGGACGACAATTGACGGAGTAGTTGGTATGCAATCAGTAAATTCATTAGTCATTCAGCCTTGACTTTCTTTTATAGAATACAGCAATAGATCTAAGGCATTACGTTTGAAAAATATCCATTGATATCAATGAAGCATTTTTTAAAAAATATCAACACCGAAATGTCTTGACTGAACACCGAAATGTCTTGACTGGACACCGAAATGTCTTGACTGGACACCGAAATGTCTTGACTGGATACTGAAATGTCTTGACTGGACACCGCAATGTCTTGACTGAACACCGAAATGTCTTGACTGGACACCGAAATGTCTTTACTGGACACCGAAATGTCTTGACTGAACAAAGCTGGCATTCCAAACAAATTATGTCCTTGACTACGGGTTAGGGATAGCGAGGTATGATGAACTCATTCAAAGAAAGAGATTCAGATGAACATTGTGTTACGATGAACTCATTCAAAGAAAGAGATTCAGATGAACATTGTGTTACGATGAACTCATTCAAAAAGAGGTTAATGAACATTGTGTTTTGATGAACTCATTCAAAGAGAGGCTGATGAACATTGTGTTACGATGAACTCATTCAAAGAGAGGTTGATGAACATTGTGTTTTGATGAACTCATTCAAAGAGAGGCTGATGAACATTGTGTTACGATGAACTCATTCAAAGAGAGGCTAATGAACATTGAGCAGATAGAGAAATTAGCGTCTAGAAGTCAGGCTTCCAACTGTTTGTGATCGAAACTTTCTACCAAGCGAATGATTGAAACGGGGGACAAAATTGACAGTAAATAGCGGCACCTGAAATGTGTGCTTTCATTCTATTGCTTGGTGCGCGCTGGACTGTCGAACCGTTGCAAGTACTTGAGTTACGAGTTCGAGCCTCGGTACTGGCAAGGCCCCCAGGGCATTGTTCTAGCCACACAATCCCTTGCTCGTGACTGGCGACTTAATAAGCTTGTGAATGCTACTTCACTTGCCCTAGGGTCCGACATGGACTGAAAAAGGGATTATTTTTATTTTGCTTATCAACACGAACTTACGATGTATTGAATATCATGATTGAAATCACGAAAGTTTAAAAACGCTACGTGTTTCCACGTTTATATTTTTCATTTCTCCATTTTCCATTGTTTCTGCTGATATATTTATATTATAGGAAATTGATAATGAATTTTGTTGTTAAAACTCTACAAAGGAAGGTGATAACATTAAAATTTCTCTGATGGTCGAGTATTTCCAATAACCCACCTGGCCCCCACATAAGATTCATATCTTGAGGACCTCTGATTTCTGTCGTTGACCTGGAGTAGGAGACTCGGGTTAAGCCCCTAAACTCGTCACTTGTTATCCTCTAAGTGTCTAGCTTCCATGAAGGTGAGAACTATCGTCCACTTTAATTAGCAATCTTAGCGAAAGGTCAGTAGTCCATGGCCTACATGTCATACATTAACTGCCAGAAATTACTAACTTGTAAGTCCATACCGAACGCATTAAACTGTTTAGAAATCTTGGGAATGCAAGAATCCGAATACATCAAGTATATATTCAGATTCAGATGGGGAAAAAAAAAGGGGGGGGGACATGAAGAATCTTGATTGGTACTACTGACCTAAATGACCAGTTGTTGCTGTTGTTGTTAGTTTGTTGGTTGTTGTTGTTGTTGTTATTTTGAACTACTTATTTCAGCAAATAATTTATACTGCAACCAATAGTCTGACACTTGCACGTAAAAGGTGTCTGAACAAACCAGGAAGTCCAAACCACTATCAACATTCAAAACTGTAATAAAATGCAAGGCAAAATGGAAACTATGGATAAGCGTATCATGCAATAATCTTTTTTTTATAGAAGTAACGATTGTAATATTATAAGATGAAATCTTTCAGGTAAAGAAATTGTTGGTGCCCCCATGTTTATTTTAACGATGAGTGGGTTATCCTGGTATTTCAAAAATAAGCACGAATTAAAAATAATAAAAAAATTTCGTCTCATAGCTGAATTTTTAATAAACTTTATAACAGGGAAACTTAAAATGTTTTACTTTTTATGTTTCTTACATTTTTTTGGTCTCAGTCTTTCCTTCATCTTGATTATACATCTGGAGCCATTCATTCCATCCTGTTGATTATTCATCTGTTCAACAAAAGACAAATAAAGAAATGTCTCATATAACAAGCAATTGAATCATTTTAGAACACAATAATTTTAAAATTAGTTTTAAAAATTCGCCTAAATAAAACGTTAAAAAAATAAAGCAAAGAAAATGTCGTCATTCAAATTCAAAAACACTCCACAATTTTTTTTAAGGACCAGACGGAAATCTTGCCCCAATTTCCATTCAATTTAGTTTAGTAGCAGCCATCGTAGANACCACCAATAACACAGGCCAGTGAAGACAGACCAGCGGAGACAGACAGCGTTATATCGACACGTCCGGACAGAATCAAATATTGTTCTTCAACTCAGCCGAATCTCTAGGCTCGGCGGACGGAAGGAATCGGCTTCCCGAAGATTGTTCCCCGAAATAATGCGACAATTTTGTCACAGTCGTCACGATCTGTAAACAAAGTTATTGAAATGTTCCTAGCGCCATTCAAGTATAGGAGAATAATTGTGTATCTGGCTCTAGGATAGGTGTGTATCTGGCTCTAGGATAGATGTGTATCTGGCTCTAGAAGAGGTGTGTATCTGGCTCTAAAATAGGTGTGTATGTATCACTTGAATAATTGTGTATGTGCGTCTAGAATAATTGTGTATTTACCTCTAGATTAATTGTGTATGTGTGTCTAAAATAATTGTGTATGTACCGCTAGATAAACTGTGTATGTGTCTTTAGAATAATTCTGTATGTGTCTCCAGAATAATTGTGTATGTACCTCTAGAATAATTGTGTATGTACATCTAGAATAACTGTGTTTGTGCGTTTAGAATAATTGTGTATTTACCTTTAAAATAAGTATGTATCTACCTCTAGAATAATTGTGTATCATCGTCTACAATAATTGAGTATCTGCCGCTAGAATAATTTTGCATCTGTGTCCACAATAATTGTGTATCTGCCTGTATAATAACTGTGTATCTGCCTCTAAAATAAATATGTATCTGCCTCTATAATAATTATGTATCTGCCTCTATAACTGAGTATCTGCCCCTATTTGATGGATATGTAAGAAGATACATCAGATGTCCAGTTTTATTGCTATGAATGCCCCAGTGTAAGAGTTGACGACTTATGAAAGTCAAGAACTAAATGACGTCATCATTCTATGTGTAGACGTTGTCTTTCTCTATTAACACGTTTATTCTGAAACCTCTAAATAAGATAAACCGAGAAGCGGTGGCGGCTTCCAAACAATGGCGGTGGCAAGAACTTCACATTTTCGAAATTTAATTGACAAAAGATGCGCTCAGTGGCGTATCTAGGGGGAGGGTGCGGTGGGGCGGTCTGCCCCGGGCGGCACTCATTCAGAGGGCGGCACTTGTGGGCATTTTGAAAGTAAAGCCATTTTCGAAAACTGCCCTTTTTTAAAGGGAGAAAACCAAGGTGAAACAAAAAAATTCTTATTTTTGTGACTTATTTGAAGGATTCGTGCAAAAAATGTTTTATTACACAGTGGTTGTTATAACTATCGCTAAACCGTTCAAAAATTTAAATTCGCTAAAAAAAGGTAACTTTTTTGTTGTTGTTGTTTTCTTTTGTTTTGTTTTGTTTGTTTGTTTGTTGTTTTTTTAAAAAAACATTTAGTGGTATACGTCACAGATGGCACTTTTCTATGGTAACTGCACAAAAAACAACAACACATCACTATGTGTAACTATGTACTACTTATATCGGCACAACATTTTTTTGCGTGGAATTTCGACAACCGCAGACTGATGCGCTAACAAGTACCAACATGACATGGTGGTTCAAATATTGTGTTTAACTTGCAATTAGTAATTTATATTACTGTTTCAGTTTTTATAAGGTTTTTGTAAGGTAACTTAATAAAAATTAATCTTATTGTGTTTTTTTTTTCATTAAACTACGGTTTTTCATTAAAAATGAACGGTTATTCATTTCTCCGTTAATAAACACTACAATAGAATACATAATTTCGAAAAATCCATACTTAAAAATTTCAAGCGTTATGGAAAAATTGACATCAGAGGTAACTAGTAAGACGAGATCAGATGCTGGAATTTTAATCAGTTCAATACGATCTCTTTCTTTTCTATGGAATCTGAGTTTATGGGCACCCGTCTTCTTTAAATTAATGCAAACCCATTTCATGGAACAAAGATATGTGCTAATACAGAACGCTGTTATAGAGAGTTGGAGATATCAACTGAACGTAGAGTTAGAATTACGAGTGGGGAAAATTCAGAAAACGTGGTCATATCTTTAGAGAAGGAAGGACGATGAGAAATGTTTTTATCTTTAGATGTAATTATAAAAGAAAATAAAAGAATGCGCTGATGAGTTACATGTCATGCAAGAAAATATTCGTGTATAATACCGTGTAGCCTACTAAATGAAGAATTTGAACTTCAAATAAATGTCTTTATTTACATTGATAAAGAACAGTTCGATATTGAACGAGAAAAGATCCAAGTTTTTATGGCAGTACACAGGGTCGGTCTTAGCAATTGCGAGGCCCAATGCAGCTTTGAATGCGGAAAGGTTTGCGCGGGGCCCAGTTTGGGTAGGGGTAACGTATTAATAAGAATAATAAGTAAAAAATTAAGATCGGTGGGGCCTATAAAAGCGTGGGGCCCACTGCGACCGCATAGGTTGCAGTAGCCTAAGACCAACCCTGGCTGTACGTACACTACAAGATGAGACATTATGTTAAAAACGGGGGGAAATGCCCCATTAAGCATTTAAAATTAAAATTAAAGATTATAGATTGGAAATTCTTTACCCAACCTTATAATTTTGCTAAGAATTTTTTCAACAATTGCTATCAGTGTATCTAGTTGTGAAAGGAGATTCTTTGAACTGAAGTTGAAAAAAATATTTTTACTCCACAAAAATTGATTGGAGACTACAAAACCTTATAATATTGTCCATAGATCAAGAAAGTATCAATAATTAAAATTTGATAAAAATACACGATTTTCTACTATGAAAGTTAGGTAAGTAAGTAAATGAATACATTTTTTTTTTAAAATATGTTAACAGACTGATGTATAGAATTTCTTTGATTATTAAAAAAAAATCATATATTTATAAATAAAAAATAATAAGGATATTAATTGTTAATGTGTTTTGGGTGCAAATTTGGCATATGTTTTGTCTCATTTTGGGGTGGGGGCACCTGCGATCCCAATTTCTTTCTTGTGGCCTTCAAAATAATTATCTTGTATTTTTTTAATGTGTATTTATAGGTTGATCATCTTATGCGGTCTCTTTTATTACTGCTTACATAAATAGAGCATGCAATGGTAAAAATTTTCCCCACCTTTTACAATGTACTTTGTTTCAATTACATTTATTTATTCATGTTTACTAATTTATAATATACTTAAACCCCTTCCTCAATGTGACGTCACAAAGATTCCAGCCCCCACCCCCCATAAAGTCGTATTTTCTATTTGAAAATGAGCATGTTTCAAATCATTTTTGGGGTCATTTAAATGTTTTAAATGTAAGGCTGCACTCTTAATATCGGAACACGCGTGAAGCCACGTAAAACGTCATTAAATAAAGTGTCAGCAATCATTCATTTAAGTGGAACTTGTATTTAAAGTTTCGCGTTTTGAATGACGTCTAATATGTGACTCCCCTCTTCCCCAACCCAGTGCGTGACGTCATTTATGGGCGGCCCCTGAAAGGGCGGCATATTGGAGACCGCCCCGCGCGGTAAAAGCTCTAGCTACGCCACTAGATGCCCTCAAGCCAAAAACGTAACATTTACGTTTGTTTTTTTAAGGTGTCCGACTTGCTCAAACCTTGCTGTCCTACCACCAAACAATGTTGTTCAACATGCCTTCTCTTGATTTTAGTTTTTCTGCAATAGAAAATATATTTGAAATCGCATTTATAATCAGGATAACATTGCACGGAGTATATTAGAAAAATCAAAGCCTTTGTGAGGAATTAAATATTGTTATATATAAGAGGCATCTAACAATAATAAAGTCACAATGGCTATGATGCTTATGGTTGTTTAACTGTGCTAATACAGCAACATAAGTCTAATGATTGACTCTAAGATTGTAACAGTGGCGGATTTAGCTATAGGGAAGGGGGGCGACTTGCCCCCCGCGCCCCTGTTGGGTCTAAAATGGCGCCCCCTTAAGACGCCCTCAGTAAACAATAAAAAGGTGTCACTAGAGCAGAAACTTCTAATCAACACGTAACTTCAATGCGACAGTAATTGCTTGCTAAATAACGCATTTTAAAACAGTAATATATAGTTTTATCAGTCAGGAGCATCGTCAAGTAGAAAAGAATATAGAAGTATTGAAATGAATGATAGACGTGACGTTGTTCTAAGTAAAACAAAGTTTGCCATTCAGAGGACACAGAGAACATTTTGCTTTTGTGATGGTAGTTGTAGAAATACTTGAACTTTTTGTGAATCGTTATCTGTATCAGCTAAATTAATATGATTCCGTTTTAGTCGGCCATCTAAATTTTGAAAATAAAAATGAACTTTATTTAAGTTATGATGTGAAAATTGATTTAATTCAATCACTTGCATCTGAATTATCGGCGATAATTGATAAAGAAGTTAATTCTGCACAATTCTTTTCTTTTGTTATTGATTAAACCGTTGATATATCTAAAATTGATCAGGTTGTATCTAAAAATGATCAGATGTCAGTTTCTTTACGTTCAGTTTTAATATCAAGACATGTTGTAGAAAGATTTATAGGCCTTTATACATGCCTGGATTAACCATTAGGCAAACAAGGCACGTGCCCATGGCACCAAGCGTTTGGGGGCACCACAAGTCCTCAAGAAAACTGTGTATATTGTCTCAGTAGCCATGCGTAATCGGCTTGACTTTAGCCAATTGCAAATGTAAAATCGAGTCCCCCATTATTCTTAAGTTTCATCCTCAGATTATAAAAGCGTTAACATGTTTACAAGAAGACCAGTCACAGAAGGGCGACACCAGAAGAGAAGCAGAAAACATAGTAAAGAAGATACAAGAAATATAATTTTCCCTCATGCTTGTCTTTTGGGAAGAAGCGTTACAACATTTTCATGTCAGTCAAGCTCTACAAAATGAGCACGTGAACTTGAATAAGTGTGCTGGTTTGTATTCTTCACTAGCAGATCACTTGCCTGAATCTAGGAATGAATTCGAAAGGTTTGAAGAAGCTGCAAATGAAATAACACCAGGTCAACTTTGACCTGTAATCGTAAAAGAAAGTGTTGATTGATGGCGATACCCCTGAGGTATTTCTGAATGTCATAGAAAAATTTCATAAATCTACTTTCTATGCCATTGTTGACAAACTTGAGGCAGAGATGAGTAGACAAGGACGGGTATATAATGATATAGAAATTTCATTTTCTTGTTTAGTCGATAAATTATTTTGCTTCAATGAAATCATGTAGATAGGAATTTAATTAGAGCCCAGGGCTCTATATAAATTCGTATAAACTGAGTTTCTTTCTTAGATCAAAAATATACGATTGAAATAAATTTACGTTACCACTATGAAAACACATCTGTTTATATTGTTGATTCTGTTTGACTTGTTCAATGATTTGGAAAATTTACTAAATTTTTAAGCTAATAATTAGTATTTGCAGAATGATAGGTCATAAGTAAAATTTTGCGGCACCCCCTGAAATTCTCCTGACCCCCCCCCCCACGCAGACAAAGCTAAATCCGCCAATGGATTGTAACGGTGTTAATACAGCAACATACAGTCTATTGATTGACTCTAACATTAATATTAAAAGCACCAGGAAGACACCTCGAAATGAGACTTGAGAGAAACAATCAAAGTGCGGACGAGAAATTAGGTTTACTCAAATCTTTAGGGACTGGCTAATCTTGTATCCATTGAAACATATCTTTAAATCTATCTCCAAAATACTTTACCCGAATGGAATTTAAGTATAGTCTGCCCCCAAAAAATGTGTCTTAGAGAACATTCCTTACTCACTAGGCACTATAAAATCTTTGATGAGTTTTCGCAACCAGTAGAAGTGTTGTTGTTTTTTTTTTTAGTTTGTGTGTGATGCCTTCGGTTGTTTAAACACAATATTAAATATGAAATCATATTTGGTTAGCATCTATTCTTGGAATCTGCTCCGATTTTTAAGTGGGAAATATTTATAGCTATATGCCAAGCTCCAGTTAAAATATGGGTCAGATCAGGACACCTGAAATCTTCCATACTGCAGCCGGGCGGGTCTTTGATAATACGTCATCTTACTATCTGTTTGTACTTTCTCTCTCTCTCTCTCTCTCTCTCTCTCTCTCTCTCTCTTTCTCTCTCTCTCTCTCTCTCTCTCTCTCTCTCTCTCTCTCTCGCACGGGCTCATACACTACAAGTTAATATAAAGGATTTTAAAATAAATAAAATAATTAAAATTTCTGATTGACATTATTTTTTATTCTGTGTATTTTTTTCAAAATTAATAGATTTCAGCTGACATTTATCAATTTTGAAAACGTCCAACCATTTTGACGGGCAATACACTAGTATATCAGATGCTTTGACGGGTAATACACTAGTATATCAGATGTTTTGACGGGTAATACACTAGTATATCAGATGTTTTGACGGGTAATACACTAGTATATTAGATGTTTTGACGGGTAATACACTAGTATATCAGATGTTTTGACGGGCAATACACTAGTATATCAGATGTTTTGACGGGCAATACACTAGTATATCAGATGTTTTGACGGGTAAATACACTAGTATAACAGATGTTTTGACGGGTAATACACTAGTATATCAGATGTTTTGACGGGTAATACACTAGTATATCAGATGTTTTGACGGGTAAATACACTAGTATAACAGATGTTTTGACGGTTAATACACTAGTATATCAGATGTTTTGACGGGTAAATACACTAGTATAACAGATGTTTTGACGGGTAATACACGGGTACATCAGATGTTTTGGAGTTTCCCCTTTGCTGTTACAATATTACCAATTTTGTAACCTTTCATCTTGAAGAATGCAGTCGTTTATCTTTTCCTCTAATCTATGAGCGTGTTGTTTTGGGTGATGGTTAGCCGGGTTACAAAGATTAAAGTGAAACGTTGAGTTGGTATCAGGTCTACAGAATGTATGTTTAAACCGAAGCGAAACGTCAGATTTCTCTTTAATTCTCTACTGTTTCTGAGATCTTTCTAACAATGTTTAGCTTAGCTAATCTCATATGGCCCTAAAGCTAATCTCATATGACCCTAAAGCTAATCTCATATGGCCCTAAAGCTAATCTCATATGACCCTAAAGCTAATCTCATATGACCCTAAAGCTAATCTCTTATGGCTCTAAAGCTCATCTTTTATGGCCTTATAGATAATCGCTTGTTGCATTCTCAGGGTTAACATGTAGTTTAAAAAATTAGAATCATTCTCTCATTGTGTGTGCGGGAGGGGGTGGGGGAGAAATGTTTACTCATCATATCATTGATAAGGTACGTGTTTGTACGTATATGTTTGCGTGTGTGTGTCTTTGCGTGTTTGTGAGTGTTTTTGTATGTGTTTGTGTGTGTGACAGTGTGTGTTTGTGTGAGTGTGTGTGTGTGTGTGTTGGTCTGTGGTATGTGCGCACCTGAGTGTATAGTGAAGGAAGGGAGAGTACACTGTATTCTAAGTTCCCTGACAATGTGGTCTCAAAGTGACCCCTGTAGTCTCACTGTGACCCCTGTAGTCTCACTGTGACCCCTGTAGTCTCACTGTGACCCCTGTAGTCTCACTGTGACCCCTGTAGTCTCACTGAGGTCCCCTATAGTCTCAGTGTGACCCCTGTCTTCTCACTGTGACCCCTGTGGTCTCACTGTGACCCTATGGCGGATTAAGGAGGGGGCTGAACGGGCTAAAGCCACGGGCCCCCGACGGTTTAGGGGCCCCCAAACTTTTTATATTTTATAATAAAAGTGTACAAAAGTTTACACGAACCCTTGAAAATATAATAAATTAATAAATACTATCTATACAAATTATCGCGTTCATACATGATAATATTGACAGTACCTAATAATCGAAAAACTTTAATTGATTCACTTCGCATGATATAAAATATAGTTTATATATTTTAAATTTCCTAATTTCAAGAAGTGCCGCTGGCTGAGTGGAGATAGCTCATGCTCGTGGTCAAACCGGTGTCGGGTTCCATCCCCAGCAAGGGCAAATTTTTTTTTTCTTTTCACACTCAATTATAACTACCGCGAACACATCAAACAGTTATTTCTTCGTGTTCGTTTTTTTTTTCATTATTAAAATTTAGTTACAGTCTTATATTAGCTGTTAACAATCATTTTATTTTAAGAATGCTGGCCTGATAGGGCCCCCGTTTGATTGCAGCCCGGGGCCCCGTGCAGTCTTAATCCGCCCCTGCACTGTGACACCTGTAGTCTCACTTTGACCCTTGTAGTCTCACTGAGGTCCCCTATGCATCAAGTCAGCCACCAAGTCCCATCAATATCAGACTGCCTCGCATTCCCAAGTCTGTCTCCCTTTAATCCATATTTTTTTCAGTTCCATTTATTTCAGAAGTCTTTGAAATTCACTCCCCGCCCCATTATTCTCTCTGTGACCTAGTGGCACTGTTGTCCGAGGTATGTCTATCTCTCTATTTCTCAGTCTATTATCACCCCCCCCCCCCCCCGTTTTTCTCTCCTCTCCTTTTCCCAGTCTCTATGATAAAACCATAGAAAAGATGAAGACATAGAATGGTCATAAATAGAATCCAAGTTTTTTAACAATTTCCTAAATATTCTACTTTTTCAATAGTGCAGGGTGTGGGGGTATGTTGGTGGGGATTGACTGGGGCTTTCAAAAGATATCCGATAATATGGCAAACAACAGTATGCTCTAAACGCAACATTAGACTGTGAGAGGTGGGCATGGGAGTGGGAGTGTAAGGGGGAGGGGAAGGTGAGTGGAGGGAAAGGGAAATGGGAAGGGTGGGAAGGGATGGGGAGAGGAGTAGAAGGGACTGAGAGTAGGACTGCGATTGGGAGGGGAGGGCAATAGGATTGGAAGGGAGTGGGTGAGGAAGGGGAATGAGAGGGGAAGAAGGGTGTGAGTGGAAGGGGAGTGAGAGTGGAAGGGGAGTGGAGGGAAGTGGGAGGGGAAGGGAAGTGGGAGGGAAAGGGAAGGGGAGGAGAAGGCATTGAAAGTGGGACTGGGTGTGAGAGGTGAGTGGGAGGGGAAGGGGTGGGAAGGGATGGGAGGATAAGGGAGTGATAGTAGGACTTGGAGTGGGAGAGGAGTGGGAGGGGAGTGGGAGGGGAGTGGGAGAGGAGTGGGAAGGGAATGTTGTAACATAACAGTTTCCAACAATATACAGCAATGTTCAACCATAACCCACAATATCCGACAATAAAAACACATTTCTAAAAAATTTATACAATATACAATTTCTTGTTCGTCCGTCGAGACGACGAGGACCACTCTAGTCATCCGAGGGTTGCTGGGCCTGGTTTTGCCTATGTGAGCGCACATGGCTGACGAGACCGATCCTGGCACGAAGGTTCGGGAACAGAAAGGACGTGGGACGAGTGGTTTGTCTCCTGGAGGATCGACAGTGCGGGGCTTTCAATATCCCACAGTATACAAGTTTTTTTTTAAAATGTACTACAATAAACAGCAACATAAAACCCATCCGCATGGTAAACTAATTCAGTTAATGTGACTTGTATCCAATAGTGCAACATTTAAAAATGAAACAACTTGCACATTTGCTTGCTTTATTGTTAATAAATCAGTTGGCTTCTTGTTCTCTTGGTGTCTTGTCCTGCTGGTGTCTTTTTCTGTTGGTGTCTTTATCGGTTGGTGTCCTGTTCTGTTGGTGTCTTGTTCAATTGGTGTCTTGTTCTGCTGGTGTCTTGTTCTGTTGGTGTCTTGTTCTGTTGGTGTCTTGTTCTGTTGGTGTCTTGTTCTGTTTGTGTCTTGTTCTGTTGGTGTCTTGTTCTGTTGGTGTCGTGTTCTGTTGGTGTCTTGTTCTATTGGTGTCTTGTTCTGTTGGTATCTTTTTCGGTTGGTGTCCTGTTCTGTTGGTGTCTTGTTCAGTTGGTGTCTTGTTCTGCTGGTGTCTTGTTCTGTTGGTGTCTTGTTCTGTTGTTGTCTTGTTCTGTTGGTGTCTTGTTCTGTTGGTGTCTTGTTCTGTTGGTGTCTTGTTCTGTTGGTGTCTTGTTCTGTTGGTGTCCTGTTCTGTTGGTGTCTTGTTCTGTTGGTGTCTTGTTCTGTTGGTGTCTTTTTCGGTTGGTGTCCTGTTCTGTTGGTGTCTTGTTCAATTGGTGTCTTGTTCTGTTGGTGTCTTGTTCTGTTGGTGTCTTGTTCTGTTGGTGTCTTGTTCTGTTGGTGTCTTGTTCTGTTGGTGTCTTGTTGTTGTTATTGTAGATCTAACGACCCATTTATTAAACACAAGAACGTATTCCAATAATCAAATTTAATATGACATAAATTCCAACTCACTAAATAACCGAGAAGTTACAAAAATATTTATTTCATAGCTAATCTTTCAGGCAAAAAAACCAATGGTAGTGCCGTGGGCCTAGTTTGATTCCAAGCTATCCTAAGATATCCCCGGGGACTACTCGTGGCGGAGCGATGATTACGTTCTAATGACATGTGTCTGCCTCATCGTCTTGTGTGAGAACCGCCCGGTAAGCTGGACGGGGTCCCTGTTACTTTAAGCTGTCAAGAAAACGCAAGTTGGTGTGAGGTGAAATTTCCCGAATAATTAAAGCTAAGATCCCTCTATTAACCCCTCACACTAACTGAGAGGTACCCTATCTTACGCACATAGTCACACACACACACGCACACACACACACACACACACACACACACACACACACACACACACAAAGATATCGGCTGTAATGATGCCCAGTGAGTACCGGGGCTAGTCAGACAAGTCATTAGATTCTGTCAATATTGGTTGAATTATCCCCCCCCCCCCCCCCCCCCCGATTTCTAACTTCTTTCTAATTCCAAGGACATCTCTAAGACTTGAGCTGTTCCGGCAATAAGACAACTTTGTCAAAATTAACCGCCTGTCTTGACTTTAGTAAGTCAACTTTTATCAAGTGTTAACCGCCTGTCTTGACTTCAGTAAGTCAACTTTGTCAAGTGTTAACCGCCTGTCTTGACTGCAGTAAGACAACTTTGTCAAAATGAACCGCCTGTCTTGACTTCAGTAAGTCAACTTTGTCAAGTGTTAACCGCCTGTCTTGACTTCAGTAAGTCAACTTTGTCAAGTGTTAACCGCCTGTCTTGACTTCAGTAAGTCAACTTTGTCAAAATTAACCGCCAGTCTTGACTTCATTAAGTCAACTTTGTCAAGTGTTAACCGCCTGACTTAACTTGAGACGCATCGACACAAACAAGTCGTTAAACTAATTCGTTCGGAATGAGTAAGCATTTATTTGGTTTTAGTTGAGACAAGGTCACACGATATCTCTGTTGGCATGGGTACTTACTATATTACCTACCACATTTACTGACTGAGGGCTGAGAAAAGGTCACACGATATCTCTGTTGGCATGGGTACTTACTATATTACCTACCACATTTACTGACTGAGGGCTGAGACATATTTGTTTTGTTTCTTTCCACTTGCTATTTACTGTCATATAACATCGACGCTCAGTTTTTACTTAAGTTTCTTGTAACTATTTTTTCGCTATGTAAGATATTAAGCATTGCGTTAGCTTGTTATTATGTTTGATTGTGTGTGCGCGTGCGTGTTTGTGTGTGTGTGTGTGAATGTGTTTGTGTGTGCGCCTACAAGCAGGTACCCGTGTGTACGTCTTTGTACACCTGTGTACTTCTGTGTACATATGTGTACATATATTTACATTTTTGTACGTCTGTGTACATCTATGTGCATCCTCATAGATCTATGTGCATCTTTTTACGTCTGTGTATATGTATGTGTACATCTGTATACATCTGTTTAGTTTATTCGTTCTTCCTTTACATCTGACTCAGTTATTAACAAAGTTTTCCTCTTATACAAAAACTCGCGTCTCTTAGATAATACCTATTTTAATCAGGGAAAAAATAGAAACTAGTAAAGCTGACTGTAATACTAATTACCAAAATCAGAAAAAAAATATCGAATTCCTGAAAGACCGCGTGGCTTTTTCTGTTTTAAGTGGCTGGTTCTTTAGTCAATAACTATTCATCTGCAGAAAAAGTTACTGTCAAGGTATGAGAATCACTGCGAATAGTTGTTGTGACATAGTTGTGAGCTCTGGTCAAGTAGTGACTGGAGAAGAGTTCACTTAGGCATAACAACGGGAGTGGCAGTCACGCATGGTGTTCTTAAGGAAGACAGTCGTGCTATATATAGCGTTGGGAGGGGAGAGTGGACCGGCTTTTCATTTAGCGACTCCCAGAAGGCAGCACAGGACCGGGACACACGGTATGAGATAGTGTGCAGTTCAAATTGGTGCCCCAATGACGGGTTAAGAAAATAACTTTATTTGCTAACGTTTTTGAAAACAATTTGCATGTTTGAGTTTTGTCGGAATATATTTCAATATTTAAAACTAGGTCTCAAAGTTTCTTGTGCCATTGTCCCAAGGAACTCCACCTCATTTTCCCAATCCATACCAACATTTGGGGACAGCCGCAGAGAAGTAAAAGGAAAATGATTCAAACAAAAATTGTCTGCCCTAAGGAACAAACTATCATGCCACCCCCTCAGCCGATTCCGCTCCC
>MUZC01000544.1:98990-114897 GCA_002072015.1 Radix auricularia | reverse complement strand
AACATTGTCTCTACATGGGGAAAATATGGTTTATTTAAACATTGTCTCTAAATGGGGAAAGTATAGTTTATTTGAGCATTGTCTTTACATGGGGAAAATATGGTTTATTTGAACATTGTCTCTACATGGGGAAAATATGGCTTATTTGAACATTGCTTGATGTCCACCTACCTAAATTTAAAAACTCTAATAAGAATGCAGGATTAGAAACAAACCATATTAAGCAATAATCTTCTGTATAGAAGTAGTGTCTGTAACAGATAAATTAAGTTACAATACGATAAGATAAGATAAGCTAAGATAGGATATATTGGATAAGATAAGATAAGATACCCCAGCCTGAAACGGATGAACATTAACATATTTAGTCCACAGAAGATATTGTATGAACAATTGAACATTGACATATTTAGTCAATAAGAGATATTGACCGCAAGTAACCAATTCATTTTCCCTACGATTTTTCCCAGCTGTTTCTCGCCCTGGGAGTAGACAACTCTGATCTCAATTCATTACTACAGAGAATTGGCAGAGTTATGAAAAGGGACATTTCCTCTAAACGCAATTAACGCCCCTAACACGATACCCCTGTGGTTGTTAATTGAATGACGACTGAGGCGATATGGCACCATCTACCGGACTGGCGAGGTTTATTGCTTCATTAGGCGGAAATATTCCGACAGCTAAATTTATCACTGGTAGCAAAAGTGCATAGCTGTACTCGCCCAATGTGGTGAAGCGGTGGGGGGGGGGGGTGTCAAAGGGGAGGTGACCCTCTCATTTCATAAAATACATATATATGGTGTTTGGGTGTGGGTGGTCTCCCCTCTACATCGACTGTCTGTAGTGGTTGGTTGTGATGTTGTTGGTTTTCGTTGAGGCGGTAGGGAAAATATGGAGAAGGGTGGGATAAGGTGAAGGAAGATACGAGTAACTTTTCGTAGCGAGAGGAGAATTAGGTGAATGGGGAAAGGGATGTATTATATGAAGAGGAGGAGGTTTGGGAAGAGGGGTATTAGACAGCCACACTTACGAAACCTGGATTAGCAATGTCTTATGAATTCAAAAGTTCTCAGGCCAATAGTGACAGTGGATTAGCAAATGTCTTATGAATCCAAGCCGTTTTTAGTCCAGAAATGACTGTGGATTGGCAATGTTTTATGAATCCAAAAGTTCGTAGGCCAATAATTAATGTGGAAAAAGCAATGTCTTAAGAATCCAAGACATTCTTAGTCCAGTAATGGCTGTGGGTTACCTTAAAGGACAAACAATAGCGTTTCATGATGGTGTCAAAAGTTCCGTACCGTCAACTCCTTTGCGTTATTGCCAAGGTTATATTTCCGCCTCATCAACTATGTCAATAACCTTCCTCTGAACATTAATCAGCATTGTGTCCTAATTCTCAAATAGTTTTGATGTTATAATCTGTTATTTCCATCTTGGTCTCCATGCGCTTTATTGGCAACTGACGGCCGATTTTTGTTTTCAAATCTGTCACAGTAGTTATATATTAAGCCATGTCATGTTTTCATAACTTACATCAGATGAAATAGTACTGTTATCATTTTCGAGTCTCAAGTCGGACAAATGTAAATAATTCACAGAATCAGGAATCATGTTTTCACAGTCTAACCAGAATGGACCCTGTAACCCAGATCAGTAATGATGTGAATACAGCGCAAACATTGATTTCAGCTCCTCAATACGACGTCACAACAAGACATTTGGTGTTGCGATCTGTGTAACCTTCCCATGGTCTTTTTGGGAAACACCACAGTATTTTTATTGCTATGGTTTAGTCAAAACACCGTTTGAGAACCATTGTACCTATCCGACGCTCGCCAGCTCAGAAGAAAACATTTATTATGGGCCAAGTCACGTGACCAGATGGTCGAGCCCAAACAACAAGAGGCCAGCAGACGTCGTCAACAGTATCATTCAAAGAAAGAGTGACAGCTGATGTATCCCTCGCCTAATAGGTTCCCAGGGATCAATACACGCTCTGTTAGAGTGGCAGCTCCAAGGTTACGGGGGAGGGGGATGGGAGCGCCCCAGGCTAGAGGCTTGCTGTCTGCTGTTTAACAGGCAGACCCGAATATTACCGTGGGCTGTCGAAAGACACACGTAATAATATGATGTTAAAGTTGCAATAATCGTGTGTATTACATCGGACAAGGTGATATTAAGCCATAGGACGGGACAAGGTGATATTAAGCCATAGGACGGGACAAGGTGATATTGAGCCATAGGAGGGACAAGGTGATATTGAGCCATAGGACGGGACAAGGTGATATTAAGCCATAGGACGGGACAAGGTGATATTGAGCCATAGGACGGGACAAGGTGATATTGAGCCATAGGACGGGACAAGGTGATATTAAGCAATAGGACGGGACAAGGTGATATTAAGCCATAGGACGGGACAAGGTGATATTCAGGCCTAGGACGGGACAAGGTGATATTAAGCCATAGGACGGGACAAGGTGATAATGAGCCCTGGCACGTGACAAGATGATATTGAGCACTATCAAGGGACAAGGTGATAATGAGCCCTGGCACGGGACAAGGTGATAATGAGCCCTAGCAGGGGACAAGGTGATATTGAGCCATAGGACGGGACAAGGTGATAATGAGCCCTAGCAGGGGACAAGGTGATATTGAGCCCTGGCACGTTGCATATAATTAGAAACAAGTAAAAAGCTATGCTTTATTTTAAATTTGATGTCTTTTTTCATATTTCTTTAAATCTTAATTAAAGGACTTTTCTTGTTCTAAGACAATGTCAGCTACTGGCAGCTAATGACAGCTACTGGCAGCTAATGACAGCTAATGACAGCTACTGACTCATGTTTTTAAAACTCATCAAGATAAGAGACTTTGATCTCCATGAGATCCATGTTCAACAATGAGTAACGAGAACTTTATTTAATGATACCGATTGTAGCATGGCAGATTTAAGAAACGTAGGACGCAATAACCTTCTGTATAGAAGAAGCGGCTGTAACCAATAAGATAAGATACGATAAGATATCAACATCTTTCAATACTTCCAATGTGACACTGAAAGACTCGCATGCTGGAAAAGTAAATTATTTTAAGTAATTATTTTTTTTAAAAAAGTTTTTGACTATAAATCATTTATACACGAGACATAACTAAAAGAATGTTCATTATAATAAGCATCGCACGACAATCCAAAATTATTTTCAGCTCGATTTGATCACGGGAAAAGCGTTTAAAACATTTTAAACATAGTGAGCTGCGCGAGACATATTAGCAATTAATATTTTAGAAAAAATATCGTCAACCTAATACGCACCGCACAGCGCAACAGGAAATTTTTAATTTTTAAAAAAAAAAGTCATTCAATATAATACGCACAACCACACTCTTGCACAAAAATTAAACATGCTACATAAAAATAAATAGAGATAATCTAAAAATTCATTAATTTAATTGGAGTACATTCGATCTATATGAAATTTCGAAACATCATTTTTAATCATCAGCACCAGAGTGCCTGCAAAATTTCAGCTCGCCAGCATACGGGAAAGTGGGTTAAAAATCGATCTTAAGTTTTTTCGGCACTTTTTAAATCGTTTAAAAAAATGTTTTGACTATAAATCCTTCATATACGAGACATTACTTTAAGGATGTTCATTATAATTCGAAGCGCAAGACAATCCGAAAATAGAAAATTTTAGTAATGTCTCGTAAATCATTTTTATCCTTAGCACGAGTCTGCCTGCACAATTTCAGCTCGCTAGCTTACGAGGAAGTGGGTTAAAAATCGATCCAATTTTTTATCGGCACGCACGCACGGCTCAGACACCACAAGTTGATATAGAACATTTAATTTTAAAAACCGTAAAAAATCAAGTTGTTCACTTTAATTCCTTTATCTACAAGACATAACTATAAGGATGCCTCATATAATACGCAGGGCAAAACAATCCGAAAATACGAAATTCTAGTTAGATCTATGTCTCGTAAAACGTGTTTAATATAATGCGCACCGATCGTGAATATATTTTTAAAAAGTAATGTCAATGTAATGCGCACCTTATAGCGTGATATGAAAGGTTGTTGAACATATTACGCATCACAACACTCTATCTCAAAAAATTAACATGATATAAAGAGATAAATAAAAATAATTTAAAATTCAATAACTCAATTATTGTCCTTTCGATCGAATCTGAAATTTTGATACATCATTTTTATCATTGACATGAGTCTGTCTGCAAAATTTCAGCTTGCTAGCTTACGAGAAAGTGGTTTAAAAATCGATCCAAAGTTTTTTTCGGCAAGGTCGCACGGTCGGTTGGTCGGTCGGTCGCACGGCTCAGACACCACAAGTTAATATAAAGGATTTTAAAAAAAGGGCACAAATTTTACATGCTGATAGAAGTGCTAGATCTATATTTTATTGTGTGCTTGAAGAAAAGATTGTATTCTTTAATTAGAGACAGTATACCAGACGTATCAACTTTTACTCTGGTTTTATAGAGCTTCTCTGTCGATTTACGTTGTTTTTTCTCTAATTCTCATACAATCAGTTTATTCTTTAAAAATATAATAAATAAATAATACTCTTATCTATAGCATTTATAGTTTCGTAATAATAATGAAAACACGATTTATTTCATCGAGTCTTCAACTATTTATGTTCCATCATTATCTTCCACACTGAAAACTATTTATAGCTCGTTCCTTCCAAACATTTTCTAGCATGCAGTGTGTCCCTGCTATAATCCATCCAGGTTTTTTTTTCTTTTGGTAATGTTCGTTTCTGTCCATCCCATGCCATTTTTCCTTCTTTCTCCTTATATTTTTTAACCACTTATTCGTCATTTTTTACTTCAAGCGTTCCTCCTCCTTTCGCCATTCATGGCGTGTATCTTTCTCACGCATGCGCAGATTGGCTCTATCGTCTGAAATAAAATGCAATTTGATCTTTAAATTTTGAGCCCGAAAAAAATGACTCATCCGTCACGCAGACAATTTGTCTAAATTGACAAGACCGATGGGTTAGAGATTTCCTCTGTCCCTCGAAGCTCGTCGTGTTGTCACGAGAAAGATACGGTTCAGTGGTTCCAGGCCCAGCACGGGGTACCCGGCCGTAACAAAACAGTTTAGAGCATTGGATAAAATCAAGCTTGAAAGTCGATTACTTGTCAAGCTTAAGAATCGATTACCGTCTCCAGGGAATATTGTGTCAGATCAGACGACAATACTTTCTTATAGGAAGTCGCTAGATTAACATGGTGCTACTCTAGAACGGTCGCTAGAAGGACATGGTGCTACAGTAGAACTGTCGTTAGAAGGACATGGTGCTACAGTAGAACTGTCGTTAGAAGGACATGGTGCTACACTAGAACGGTCGCTAGAATGACATGGTGCTACACTAGAACGGTCACTAGAATGACATGGTGCTAAACTAGAACAGTCGCTAGAAGGACATGCTGCTACACTAGAACGGTCGCTAGAAGGACATGATGCTACACTAGAACTGTCGCTAGAATGACATGGTGCTACACTAGAACTGTCGCTAGAATGACATGGTGCTACACTAGAAAGGTCGCTAGAATGACATGGTGCTACACTAGAACTGTCGCTAGAATGACATGGTGCTACACTAGAACGGTCGCTAGAATGACATGGTGCTACACTAGAACGATCGCTAGAATGACATGGTGCTACACTAGAACTGTCGCTAGAATGACATGGTGCTACACTAGAACGGTCGCTAGAATGACATGGTGCTACACTAGAAAGGTCGCTAGAATGACATGATGCTACACTAAACGAACCCTAGAATGACAATATGTTACACAAGAACGGTCGCTAGAATGACCTGACGCTACACTAGAATGTATCCTAATTAATCCTGAGTCTATCATAACTTATCCTATCACAAACACAACTTATACCCAGAAATTTACATTCCAAAAAAAAAAAAAAAGAAAGAAAGAAATCGCATCACCGTGATATAAATTAAACACCGCTTTGCCATTTAATTTCCCTCACTCATGCAAGCCATCATAGTTTTTTAGACTGTACATTCCATCTTAAATTAAATAAACACGTCGATTGCTGGAAAATTCATCAAATTCGCCAATTATTTTAATGGGAAAGTTCTGTAAAACTGCGTTATCCTATGGGCGGTGTGGAGTGTGTGTGTGAGGGGGGGCACAATTAAAACAATATATGATGTTGAACCAATGATCAAACGTCATAGCTACTGCTGCTAAAGAAATGTAATGATGTGTGTCATTAACAGAAAAGACCCTGAATAGAGAAAATGTTTTATTTGAAGTTTTCAATTTTATCTCCGCCTAAAGTCATATGGCTCTGGACCATGCTGAGCATAAGTAAGAACGTGATGTAATATGACTTTTCAGAGCAAATGAACACATGACTTTGTCAAGCCAAAAAGACACCTAAAGACAATAAAAGGCCCTGTTGTAACATGATAGCGTGTGTGTGAATTAATCTCGAAACTATTTAAGACTGAAATATTTAATGTAACCTTCGTCTATATCCAACTCAAATCCCTAACGTCCACCGAGTGGTCATCTCCGCTACTGAGTGGTCATCTCCGCTACTGAGTGGTCATCTCCGCTAATGAGTGGTCATCTCCGCTAATGAGTGGTCATTTCCGCTACTGACTGGATATACATATAAGCTATTATTTACTCACTCCAAGATCCTACATGTGGAAGAAGATCAGCAGTCCCGAGCTTACGCTCTTCATGGGGCTTCCCGAAAAAAAACTCAGCGCTCTGGCCCTCTAGGGGACGTAAAAGCTGCGAAGCCCCCCTCCCACGGAGCGGTCGCTTCTAGAAACGGCCACCTGGGCGTCCAGGACACTAGGTCGAAAACGCCTCCCACTTTATTGGCCTCCCAAGGGAGGGGTGCAATTTTCCCTACCTCGACTCGCTATCACTTAGGCGCCACCCCGGCAAAGCTTACAAGTCTCAATCGTTAGGACCGCCGCAGTGCGGGGGATCATTAATGACCTAACTTGGGTGTAACCAACACTGGAAGGTTTCCTCAGAGCTGGCTTCCAATGCGTTCCTAGCGGTACCTATTGCTAAACCGACCCTCAACGGGTACTTTGGTTTTCATCATCGGCATTGCATCTAAATGCTTTGCCTAAGATCCGTACAGCGACTGTAATCAAGTTGAAAGTTCCTTTCTCGTGTGGTTTAATCAATTATTTTAAATATTTTAAAAATGTTGAATTAAATTTGAATGGTGAGAGCGTAGGTTGTGTATAACACACGAGAGAATCAGGGTAGTGACGTAGAGTATTGGCGGCAACGTGATAAAGCAGGAGTTGATCTCTGCCGAGAGTAGTTCGAGTGTTTCTCTGGCATACTTTGGCCCATGGACGCGTTTAAGATAGTGTAAATTTTATTTGTTTAAAATTAGGCCGTAACGTCTGTCCAGGAAATCTCTCTAAATCTAACACATTAGCTACATAGCTATCTAATATTTCTACATAGTTATCTATGTTTCTTCGGAGCTATCTTTATTTCCAAATAGATGTCTATATTTCTACATAACTATTTTATTTCTATATAACTATTTTACTACGCAGCTATTATTATATCTCAGTGGTGTTGTTTTTATTTACTTTTTTTCCAGAAATTTATTGGATTCTGATGCATCTTTTTCTTGGTATTTTTTAAATAAAGTTGACGTTTTTGTGCAAAGATTTAGTTTATCATTTCCTTAAAGTACAAATCAGCTTAAATTAATTTCCTCGTAACTGAAATTCGTCCCATCAAGTGAGAAAGACAAATGTCTTTCATTACAGGGGACAGGACAAGAATCAAATCTTCGCACCTTCAACTTCGAGTTCGAATCTACGATTCATTGCACAGTCAGGATATGCTACAAAAACATATGTTGAGCCAGGGCCGGCCCTGTGTTCAGCTGTAAATTGATGAATGAACATCAAATAAAAATGTATGTTTTAGCCAACTGAGAATATTACCAAATGAAATGTCTGCTGCGGGTTCCTGGCGATCATACCAATGTCAAGGCTAAAGGGGAGATACGAGAAGCATTATTGGGGGGGGGGGTAATTTTCAATGACCCCAGTTTAATTGATCACAGTTTAAACGACCAAAGTTTAGATTATCTCAGTCTAGATTACCTCAGTATAGATGAAGTCAGTTTAAATGACCTCAGTTTAGATTACCTCAGTTAAGATTACCTTATTTTAAAGGATCTAAGTCTAAACGACCTCAGTTTAGATGACCTCAGTTTAGATGACCTCAGTCTAGATGACGTCAGTTTAAATGACCTCAGTTTAGATGACTTCAGCTTAGATTACCTTAGTCTAGATTACCTCAGTATAGCTGACTTCAGTCTAGATGACCTCAGTATAGCTGACCTCAGTTTAGATTACCTCAGTTTATATGACCTCAGTTTATATGACCTCAGTTTATATGACCTCAGTTTATATGACCTCTGTTTAAATGAACTCAGTTTAGATGGCCTTAGCTAAAGTCATAGATACAGTAATGTATTTTTTTTTACTGATTTCCGAACAACAGACCATGAAACACACAAAAACATACACAACTACTTACACACATACACCTTCTGGCACACTACTTACACACATACACCTTCTGGCACAGCTACTTACACACACGCACCTTCTGGTACAACTACTTACACACATACACCTTCTGGCTTAAGTGAGCGAGTCTAGTATCATAGTCATGAAGCTTTAGAATTACTCTCTTAAAGCTTTGGCTAAAAACTGGGCAGCCTGCTTCATCTACTTGGCAGTGCCATACACCTGGGAAATCTGCTCCATCTCCCGGGCATTTCAATACACCTGGGCAACCTGCTCCATCTCCTGGGCAGGCATTGCCATACACCTGGGCAACCTGCTCCATCTCCAGGGCATTGCCATACACCTGGGCAAACCTGCTCCATCTCCTGGGCATTGCCATACACCTGAGCAACCTGCTCCATCTCCTGGGCAGGCATTGCTATACACCTGGGCAACCTGCTTCATCTACTTGGCAGTGCCAGACACCTGGGATACCTGCTCCATCTGCTGGGCAGTGCCATATACCTGGGCAACCTGCTCCATCAGTTGTCTGAGTGTATGACGCTCTCAGTCAAAACATCCCTGATTATGTCTAGCGCCGGACACGAAGTCAGCAAGTGCACCACTGTCTCAGAGGCTAGGTTGCAATGCCGACAGTGCGGTTCCCTGTTATTGTGGCGCCTGTAGAAGAATGACGTTCTCTCTGTTGCTACCGTCTATGCTGTTGTTAAGTGTAGTTAAAGAGCGTCAAAGTGCAACCTGATGTTGTAAGTCACCTGATTCTAAGCTGACCAAATTACCAGACACATGAGTGTTATCTGGTGATACACAATAGTCACCACTAGACGTCCAATTCAAATCATTTCTCTGGGATATTTTCGTTTGATGTTGATGAATCTGAAGTGTGGTTCTAGGTCGTAAATTCATGTCGTTCATGAGTCTTTAGTTTTGTGTCACTATTTAGTTCTTTACTTCTGTGTCATTATTTATTTCTATATTTTTGTGGTTTGACTTTAGGTCTTTAATTAAGGTCATTACTTAAGTTCCTTACTTTAGGTCATTGCCTTTTTCTGCAGTGTCGTCCGCAGTAAACAACGAGTCGTGATTTCACCCCCCCCCCCCCCCCAACAACACATTTGACCCAATTCCGCCAACGTTACTTTCCCTAATGAGTCAATAGCGTGCCGATTTCTAAAGAGCCATTCTCTAGACACACACTCGACTCATTTCTCGCCCTCGCTATCACTCCTCGAGCTGTAAGTAAAACAAAACGGTCAGTGTTGACTCGGTAGATGGGCTGAATCTCAGTTTCCTCACGTCCGCCTCGGCCACACCGTGTGAGAGGTTCAACGAGCGGGG
The DNA here is from genome assembly GCA_002072015.1 of Radix auricularia. Classification (NCBI taxonomy): domain Eukaryota; kingdom Metazoa; phylum Mollusca; class Gastropoda; family Lymnaeidae; genus Radix; species Radix auricularia. The sequence goes on along the minus strand of MUZC01000544.1, from coordinate 104,960 downwards.
CCAATAAAATGATTACTCTCGACGCTAGGGAAGCAATCTCTAAACATAGGATCCCATCCCAGGAGTGGAGATTGAACGAGTTATAGAGTATGGATTGATCAGGTATAGTGAGTATGGATTGATCAGCTGTAGATAGTATGGATTAATCAGATCTAGTGAGTATGGATTGATCAGGTCTAGAGAGTATGGATTGATCAGGTCTAGAGATTATGGATTGATCAGGTCTAGAGAGTATGGATTGATCAGGTCTAGTGAGTATTGATTGATCAGGTCTAGAGAGTATGGATTGATCAGATCTAGTGAGTATGGATTGATCAGATCTAGTGAGTATGGATTGATCAGGTCTAGAGAGTATGGATTGATCAGGTCTAGAGAGTATGGATTGATCAGGTCTAGAGAGTATTGATTGATCAGGTCTAGATAGTATGGATTGATCAGGTCTAGAGAGTATGGATTGATCAGGTCTAGTGAGTATTGATTGATCAGGTCTAGATAGTATGGATTGATCAGGTCTAGAGAGTATGGATTGATCAGGTCTAGTGAGTATGGATTGATCAGGTCTAGTGAGTATGGATTGATCAGGTCTAGTGAGTATTTATTGATCAGGTCTAGAGAGTATTGATTGATCAGGTCTAGATAGTATGGATTGATCAGGTCTAGTGAGTATTGATTGATCAGGTCTAGTGAGTATGGATTGATCAGGTCTAGAGAGTATTGATTGATCAGGTCTAGATAGTATGGATTGATCAGGTCTAGAGAGTATGGATTGATCAGGTCTAGAGAGTATGGATTGATCAGTTCTAGTGAGTATTGATTGATCAGGTCTAGTGAGTATGGATTGATCAGTACTAGAGAGTATGGATTGATCAGGTCTAGTGAGTATTGATTGATCAGGTCTAGAGAGTATGGATTGATCAGGTCTAGAGAGTATGGATTGATCAGGTCTAGTGAGTATGGATTGATCAGGTCTAGATAGTATGGATTTATTAGCTGTAGATAGTATGGATTGATCAGGTCTAGAGAGTATTGATTGATCAGGTCTAGATAGTATGGATTGATCAGGTCTAGAGAGTATGGATTGATCAGGTCTAGAGAGTATGGATTGATCAGGTCTAGAGAGTATGGATTTATTAGCTGTAGATAGTATGGATTGATCAGGTCTAGAGAGTATGGATTGATCAGGTCTAGAGAGTATGCATTGATCAGGTCTAGAGAGTATGGATTGATCAGGTCTAGAGAGTATGGATTGACCAGGTCTAGAGAGTATGGATTGATCAGGTCTAGAGAGTATGGATTGACCAGGTCTAGAGAGTATGGATTGATCAGGTCTAGAGAGTATGCATTGATCAGGTCTAGAGAGTATGGACTGACCAGGTCTAGAGAGTATGGATTGATCAGGGCTAGAGAGTATGGATTGACTAGTTCCAGTGGCCATTCATAAGGTCCTGAGATTGTGGATATGATGTGGTCAAGAGATTTGATCTGATATGGGCAAGTGAAGTGTTTTGAGATCACATGATGGAGGCTGGAACTTTTCAACCTACCTCTGATGGGTACCTGACATTTGGTGGGGTAATGTAAGGTGGCTGGGCATTGACTTCAGTATCATTACGTCGTCAACGAGTCCACAGTTTACACGACAATTGGCTACACGCGTTTATGGTCCAACATTGTCTATATTCAGAAATCTATCTGCTACTAGGGACGGGGGCCCATTGGTCCAACTTTTCTATATTCAGAAATCTATCTGCTATTAGGGACGGTGGCCCATTGGTCCAACTTTTCTATATTCAGAAATCTATCTGCTATTAGGGACGGTGGCCCATTGGTCCAACTTGTCTATATTCAGAAATCTATCTGCTATTAGGGACGGTGGTCCATTGGTCAAACTTGTTTATATTCAGAAATCTCTCTGGTATTAGAGACTATTCCAACTATTCCTCATACAGACATATCCTTGCTCATATAAATATTGGGACATAGGCTCAAGTCCAGCCCAAACATCCCCATTCCCCCGATAGAAAGGTCGTGACCCCGATAGAAAGGACGTGACCCTGATAGAAAGGACGTGACCCCGATAGAAAGGTCGTGACCCCGACAGAAAGTTCTTGACCCCGATAGAAAGGTCTTGACCCCGATAGAAAGGTCGTGACCCTGCTAATGGAGTTTATCAAGTGACAGAATTTTGGAAAGCTAACTGCATTAAAACAACCGGATATGGGACGTTTGGCTGTGTACATTGTCAATTATGATTAAACGGGGCGCTGCCAGTGGGTGGGCAGGGCGCTGTCAGTGTGTGGGTGGGTCGCCAGGATAATGTCCCAGACGCACTCGACAAGCTTCGATGAAGATAAAGTGATTAAACCCACGAGGTGGAATACTAAATGAACAGGACAGGAGTGGCGTAACTGATGGGGGGAGGCGGGGTGATAATTCCCCCTGGTAAATGTCTTGAAACATTGTAAAGACATTTAGTTACTGTAAAGTCTTAACTAGCGTGTAAACATAATCTAACCAGACTAACTGGTTTCGAGACAAGCGACGGATCCTCTGATTAAATAGATGATTCCAATCTCTTGGCTCTTTTGGGGTTGGGGTTTTAAATAGGAGTAGAACTCAGTCGAGGACGGGAGAAACTACTGATTATTTCCCCAAGACATTAATGCAGGGGAACAATAAATTCATTCAGTCAACACCTGTTTTCCTTATGTTGATATACGTAATGGATGGCCTACAACATAGGCACTTGAAACTATCAAAGAATCGTTGCTAGGGAAAGAAGGACTTCATTACGAATTTATTTTATTTTCTGCTGTAGATTTTAGCGTATAGTTTAAATAATTTGCCCTTCCGTTGACTTTTGGTTTCTTATTTTGGTTTGTTGAGGCGTGGTATTGAGACAAACATTTACACTCTTCATGCAGGCTAGAGATTTCTAAATGAATACAGTGGTACCTCAAGATGCGAATGCTTCGAGATACGAAAAATCCAAGATACGAAGAGGCCACTGGGATAACTTATTTTTCCAAGATGCGAAAAAATTCCGAGATGCGAAAACCGCGCAGCTGACAAGATTGGTTACGACATGATTGTAAAGGTTCAAACAAGTCGGAGCTATTGATCAGATCAATGGCTTTTGCCAGACTCCTTTCAGAAAAAAATGTAAAAAGCAGGAAAAAGAAGGGGAAAAACCTTCGATCATCACTATGCGAAGATGATGGACGAGAGGCAAAGAAAATGAAAGGGGAATCAACATATTTAAATACGTAAAACAACGGGGTTTTTTTTAAGTTTTAAAATCAAATTAACAATGTACAAAAGTTTAAGTGTTGGGTTACGTATGTTTAGCTAAAGTTGTACTAAATGTAATTTTTTATTTAAAATAATTCATATACAGTTTGTACATAATTATTATTTTCATAAAGTCAAGTGTTTCTTACGTAACACCGTAATGTCTCCTGAAATCCGTTCTTCTTTACAATCACCCGCTACAACACTTTGTCCCGCTCGAAACGTAAAAGTTCATGTTTGTGTGCATAGTTTTGTTCATTGTTTTATTATTATTTATTTGATTTATAATGTGTATTCTTACGGAATGAAGAATTCTACTTTGTTTTTCTATAGTTTTCCATATTTACAATGTATAGTGTTCTTCCTGTGTGGCTTGGAAGGACTTGAATGGCTCTAGTAGATTAAATATCTCACTCATTTTATTTCTCTCTTTTCCTGCAACTATATCTTGTTTGTATACTATGTGTGTGTGTGTGTTTTTTTGTTTTTTTTTTTTGTTTTTTTGTGGTGGTGATGTTTGTTTGTGCGTGTGTGTGGAAGGGGGGGGTAGCATATTTCTCAAGGTGAAACTTGCTGCCAGACTTGTCACGTGACCATCCTGAAGGCCTCACTGAACACTAACGTCCCTATCGTCTGCTTCCTGTTAATTAAAGTGTCCGCTAAGACTGAGAAAGTATCTACCCCCCCTTACCCTGTTACCAATCTGACAAGAACTGAAGGACCAAGTCCGTCAATCTGATTCGATAAGGTCAATAGCGCAACCGGAAGCTCTTCCCCAAACATCTTGTTAAGAGTGTTTATTTTTCCTGGTAGATTAATGACGTCATTGAAAGTAAAATTGACTTTCAAAAATATGTTTTTGATCTCAGGTCGCCCTTTGTCAAAAATGGATTTGTAAAAAGCAAATCAATTTGTGTCGCCTCATCAGATCTTTCAGAAGCTTGTTCCAGTCAACACTTGTTTTTTTCTCATTTGTCTTCATTACTTGCAGTTACTCAAATGTTGGCGTCTTTAAGGAATTATTTGAAACTAATTAATTTATTAACATACAAGTTTGGAATGTTTCTCAATTTGCATGTTCTAAAAAACTAATGTGTACGAATGTTAATTAATTGTTTGAGAACACACATACAGCATCATGCGCACATACAGCACCATACACACATACAGCACCATTCACACATACAGCACCATTCACACATACAGCACCATGCCCACATACAGCACCATGCACACATACAACACCATGCACACATACAGCACCATGCACACATACAGCCCTATGCACACATACGGCACAATGCACAAATACAGCACCATGCACACATACAGCACCATGCGCACTATAAATAGACCGTTCCCGGCTTAAGACAGCTCAAGTATCATCTTCAGATCTGGTATCTCGGAGGACTCCCGAGGGACACACGAAAAGACCCGAGAAAGTCATCTTTGTCGAGGACTCAATGAGCGGTCTCCGACAGGGCTCCAAGTTGGTGCCCTAGTTTGAAATCTGCCAGAAACTATAAGGAAGTTAGGGGTGGTTGGAGGTAAGGTGATGGTTTGAGAAACTAGGTCACGGTGACTTTCTTTTCCCTTCTGCTCAGCTCTCAAATCGTGACGTCACCTTTTACTTGAAAGTGAAATCGATTGTCTGGTAAATAAAAAGAATATAATTATGTTACTATGTTGAAACACGAATGTTGCCCTGTAATTGCTGTTTCAATGCTATGCGAGGAACACTGTGATCAATAGATTTTAATCTTTTCATTGCACCGAAATGATACACGAAATAATGTTATCCATATTTTTTTTCCACAAGAAACTAGTCGTAAATTTCTGAAAAAACATTTACTGTTGGTTACACCCGCATCTTGTCCACGGCGCTTCACTTTCTTGAGCCATCAGCATGGCGCCTCACTGTCTTGAGCCATCAGCATGGCGCCTCACTGTCTTGAGCCATCAGCATGGCGCCTAATTGAGCCATGATCATGGCGCCTTACTTACATGAACCACCAGCACGGCGCCTCACTTTCAAGAGCCACCAGCACGGCGCCTCACTTACATGAGCCATCATCATGATTCTAATCGCTACAGCACACATGAAAAGTTTGCCCCGTCCTGTGATGTATGCTGACCAGACAGTTGAGAGTTTGATGGGTCATTGTGCACACTTCTCGGAACCGTTGTTACCGACGCCAGATGAAAAGTTTGACATTCTTCGGCGTCATTTATACTGATTACAAATTGTGCTTTTGGGGGGGGGGGGTCCTCGATCACAGTTCAAGTTCACTTCCGGTGGCGCCAGTGCAGAAAGGGAATTTAGTTTTAAAATGTTCATATTTCATTTTCGCGACTTTATATATATATGACATCTGTCCGTCTACGAAAGACGATCTTTATTATTTGCAGATCTTGGGGTGGCTGCTAAGATCAATCCTTGAGTGGCAGTCTCTTTTGCATGTTACACACACGAATGTGCTGGGGCAGTGTTGCACAGGGCACAGTGTGTTATAACGGTGCCACTTCTTAAGCTTTCCCATTTAGTAGTGCAGTAAAGCAAGGCTGCGTGCTGGCACCTACTCTGTTTGCAATATTCTTCTCCATCTTATTCCAGTATGCCTTCAAGAAAATCAGAGAGGGGATATACATATACACAAGAGCTGATGGGAGATTATATAT
>MUZC01000544.1:85017-95238 GCA_002072015.1 Radix auricularia | reverse complement strand
CCCCCCCCCCCCCCCACCATCCCCGTTCAGTTTTACACATTTCTAAATTACAGAAATTTTGTTTCATAAATCTATCTCCCACCATATTATCTACCTTTATAATAACCTCCAATCGTTATTTCTAATCGATATTTCCCAACTATATCTCCCCCACCCCCATCCCTGGTACTGATGATCTACATTTACAATTCAACCCCCACGTGACCAAATATGGAGATTCCATAACCCAATTTACCACCATCCACCTACAAATCTGATTACTGATCCAGCTCTGGTACTGACCCCGCACTGACCCACTAATACAAGGAACTAGACTTCCAAGTTTTTAAGATCCCCACCATCCACCATTTTGCTATCTTCTCCCAAAAAAAATATTCCGTCTTGATAAAAACATTTCTTTATCTTTAAATTGATTTCGAGTACATCCGAGTTCACGTGACAAACTCAGCAAAGTATCCTGAAAGATGTTGTTTTTAAATCCTTTATATAACTTCACCGTCGTCTCCTCGTCCGTCAGTACAGTACGCACGGCGGGAAACCAAAAGTAAAAAATTACCCACTTTCGGTCATGCTATCGAGCTGAAATGTTGCACATAGACTCGTGTCACCTAACAATGGATTGTTTCAAAATTTCAGTTCTATCGAATGTACCGTAATTAAATTAATACATTTATTTAGTTTATTTCTAAACAAATGTATAATGGCCGTCTGTTGTTGTTGACATCCACGAGTTTGCTGAGTTCACTCAGACGATCGTTGACCACACCCCACCCCCACCCGTCCCCATTTTAGAGCATCTGGGAGTTAAGTCACTTGCAGTCTGTAAATGTTTGTTTTGAATGTAACCAATACTTTTAGTTCTGTCTCAGATATAAGGGATTTATAGTAAAAAAAAACAAACTTTGTTATCTATTTTACACGCTCCAATTGCTCTAGGCTAAGATAAGATCTAACAGCTGTACACAAATTACTAGTAGTTTAAGTATTGATACTGTCAGGATGAAATCGACCAAGTCGACATGCAAGCAGCGAGAACCCGTAGCCAGGTGTCGTGAATTTTTAAATATTCAATCAGTGGATTTAATAACTGCACCATCTCAAGGTGACTTCCACTATCATCAACCTCAAATAAATTCCTTAAGGTGAAAAACAAAAAGTTCCTAAAAAAATTATTTTAGTCTGCGATCGATTGTACCATCCAAAATGAATCTTTTATTATCATTGCAATAATCAACTGTAATTAGGAATCAAAGCATTATGTTAATTGTTATTACACACTCGTAATGCACGTTACGTCACATGGCAATATTAGCAACATCTCGTGCTCACCATATTTTTTAAAATCTACTTACAACGTGTTGCAATAATCTTACAATTATACCACAAACAATCAGAAATATAAGAATGTAATTTTTTTTAAGAATTCATCTAGCCTTAATGTGAAAAACACTTTCAACACTACGCTAAGATTTCCCCACTCCCCCTTTCTTTTCCTTTTCCTATTTTCCCCGCTTTATTTAAAAAAGAAACTTACCAAGGGCTGTTACTTTGATTGGACACAAAATGTCTTAAAGTCCATCTTAAGGTCTACCTTCGACCTTTCCAAGACTTCTTTTCATTACTTGCTTGAACTGGTAATGGGGAAAATAGCGGTGAAACTACATGGGGTTTTTATGCGGGCGATACCAACTTTTCAGTATCGAGCCACGATCAAGACAGGTCACGTATGTTGCGTATTTTAAAAAAAAAAAAAGAAGAAGAAAAGAAAACTCAAAAATAATCAACTCGGTATAACAAAAATTTCCTTCAAATTAAAAAAGAACAGAAACAGAAAAAGTAGAAACGTTCAGCACTATAGTGATATTATTTTAAGCGTCCAGGTTGAGTACAAAATATTAAAGAAATGTCGTAGAAGAATCTCAGAAATAATCGAATGGTTCCAAACACGGCATAAATCCGGGAAGTCTTCCCGCGTCAGACACGAAATACGTCATCAAACGACGGAGGGGAACCGGAAACGGACACAGCTCCTAATTTAATCCCCGGCACATAAGAACGGGAGAGAAAAAGGGGGTGGGGGAGGGAGGACTTGGAACCGGAAGTGCTTGGAAGTCGTCAGCAACTGAAAGCGGAAGACCGGCTTCTAGTTTTTAACCATTTTTAGGCTTTCGCTTTTCTTCAATAAAGTTGCTGGATTTGTCTCTTATTAGTTAGTTATCCTCGTCTTTTGAAACAGGACATGACACATTGTCACGAGTTATGATAGTTGTTTAAGACATGATATGACAGATTGTCACGATCTAAGATATTTGTTTAAGACATGATATGACAGATTGTCACGATCTAAGATAGTTGTTTGAGACAGGACATGACAGATTGTCACGAGTTAAGATAGTTGTTTGAGACAGGACATGACAGATTTCACGAGTTACGATAGTTGTTTGAGACAGGACATGACAGATTGTCACGAGTTAAGACAGTTGTTTGAGACAGGACATGACAGATTGTCACGAATTACGATAGTTGTTTGAGACAGGACATGACAGATTGTCACTAGATACGATAGTTGCTTGCGACAGAACATGACAGATTGTCACGAGTTATGATAGTTGCCCCCCCAACCCAAACCCAACTTCCCAAATCTATTTGAAGTTCACGTGACTCAATTGGCAAATGTCGTAAAAGAAGAAGAAATTACTGGGGGGGGGGGGATTACGCTGTCGCTGGCAAGGTTATTCATCTACTAAATTTAGAAGCAATTTGCAACATCTTAGCTTTAGTTTGATATGAAATAGAGCAATATTTTAATATTTGTTTATAACATTCAGCCATTTATTGTTTGCGAAAATGTGTCGTCGTTTCCTGTAGAAAGCTAAAGGTTAACTCACTGACCCTAACAGCAGAAAAGTAACATGGCGATTTAAGTCAAGTAACAGTACGATCTAAAGACGTGCAAGAAAATATAAACATATTAATCCCGATGTCTTACGCCCCATCTCACCCCTCAGAAAACAACTCACACACACTCACAACACACAGTAACACATGCACACACACTCACACCCCCCCCCCCACACACACACCCCACACACACACACGTGACATACCTTGTCATATTTTTGGGCATTGATCTCCTCTGTCCAATTCTAGAGACCACCTGTGGCTACGATGTTCATTACCAGCCACTGCTCACGCAAGATCGATAACTCATCCTTTTCTTTGTTGAAGGGTCTCCTCCCTTATGCGGGTGATTTCCCCCATACCCCACAAATCTATCCCTCCTCAAATGTTTCCCCTCTATTCAATGTCTCCCTCATTTTGTTGATCACCTTAAAACACTCGCCCGCTCCTCATCTAGAATCATTTCCCAGCGGTTCTTCAGCTGCACTCGCGTCTCACAGATTGAAGGAATTTACGCACTTGGGACATCGCGTGTAATAACGCGTACTTTGATCTAAATGACGTCATTTAAGATGCCGTACATCTTCAGCGAGCTCTTACGACGTGAGAAGTGTATGGTAGCCGCTGATTGGTGCTGCTCAAATTGAAAAAACAACAACCACAACAACATGGCTGGATTCAGCCTTTGAACCACTCCATGCAAAAGTGAAAAATTTTTCACCTGTGTTATTACAATTTAAGTATACTATAATAATGATGTAATATATATTTATATTTTTTAGGGAACATTTTTTTTAAAAATCATATTTACTTAACCTTTAAAACAGTAATTAATACAAATACTTTTAATTAGATTGTACTTAAAATGCTTCGTTAAATAAAATACAGTTGACCTGAGTTTGTACATTTTTGGAGGAACTTTGAGTTAATTTGGAAATGTTAAAGCTGCTACTGACTTCCTACTCAACTGTTGTGGTTGTTCTAAAGACTGTGTTGCAGCGTCAACAGGGTTGTAAAAAGAATTCAAATTCGTATTTTTGCTGTGCATGCATTGGGGGCTATATCTGATTTTCATCAAATACTCTTTTTTTTTCTCCTACGAACTCGATGACCTTGTAATGAGTCAAATTTTCCTATCCGCATCTATTCCGGATATAGGGGCGCGGTGGTTTAAGTGGTAGCGCACTGGACTACCAAACCGCTGCTAGAACTCGAGCCGTGGTACTGGCAAGGCCCCCGGGGCATTGTGCTAACCACACAATCCCCTGCTCGTTAGGGGTCAATGCTACTTCACTTGCCCCATAGGCCTTCATGGTGTGAAACGGGTTATTATTATTTTATTTATCTACTCGGGATGCCATTAGCCAGCACCAACAAGAAGTGGATTAAAGTAGTTCTCTGATCTCAGATTAATTATTTCTTTAAAATATTGGAACTTCTCAAAAGTTTTATTGACAGTTCGCAATTTCATAATTTTTGCCCGGCATGAATTTACTCATAATTAAATTAAGATTGACATCAGATAATATCTCTAGGGCTGTTATCGATTAATTTAAAGCTTACTCTTCAAAAAAAAATTTAATGGAGAAGTTTTTACGTTAAAAAAAACTATTATTAATTATTAATAACTAATTATTTATTAATAAATCGAAAATAAATTTTAATATATTTTCATTCATTTTAATCGCTATTTTATCGATTTAAATTATTTTAAACGGTAAAATTTTTACCGATTAATCGAGAAATTAATCGTTAATTTCCGCAGCCCTAATTATATCTCACCCATATATCATGACAGAATAATACGAAATTTGAATAGTTTTAGTTAGCAGTTACGTTAGCAGTCGAGGTGCTTCATCTCTTAATGTACTATCGATATCTTTTTTCTCGTTAGTATTGAGCATTGCGTTATATATTTGACCGACTTTATACCTCAACGACTTTCTCACCTGGTGTCACTCAGAGGTTTTATTTTAGTTCTTTAACTTTAACGTTAATTAAAAGATTGTGCCGTCCAGTGGCGTCACTAGAGGGTGCGGTGGGCACGGCCGCCCCGGTCGACACCATCACAAGAGGAAACACTAAAACGTAAAATTCTATGTTCCCGTTATTTTGCCCTGGAAAACACGGGACGATTTCTATGGGGTAAGTCGTGAGGGGATGACACCATGAGCTACCGCCCCGGGTGACACCAACTTTAGTGACGCCTCTGGTTTCGTCTGTAGGTCGATGAAATGAAAAATATGGACCATTTTTATACAATATCAAAGAAGTTGTCCCCTTCTAATGATGAATTTACCTTATCATTTATTACCAGGTTAAGTGAGTGGCTACCGCATGGTATCAACACTGCGCCAGGCTTTATGTTTCTAGTCTTTGCTTCCACCCCTCACATGTTCTCCTTTCATCTTTGCCCCCATTTTCATATCCTTGGCGTCTCATGCTGCCCAAAGGCAAATTTTCGATCGAAAGAAAGTCCTATATGTTCACGAATACTGGTGTCTTCTTGTTCAATCGACACATACTCGTTAACGAGTGTCCCTTCCTTTTACTTTACTTAAAACAGGTTTGCAATCTACATTATTGTGTTATATTTTGATTTGTTTCCTCCTCATCAGATATGTAAAGTTTAATAAAAGTATATGCAATTAATTCATTGACGTCACATTGAAGGTCGCACTCAAGTTTGTGCTTTTTGTGTTGTTTATTTTAATCAATTCTGACATGCTCCTCCAAGCTGGAATATCTTTAAAAAGATTCCATTTTTATGTTTAGAGTCTTCGCAATGGGATGGGGGAGCGGACCGCACCGGGCAGGGCCGCCGCCAGGGGGAGAATCCAGGAATTTATTCAGGGGCCCCAACGGGAGGGGGGCCCCGTCAGACACGCTTGATTTTTGTTTAAATTCTGATGCTGTGCACGTAAAAATATATCCAGACAATTATTGAAGTGACATGTAAAAAAAAAAAGGTTAAAAATTTAGCTTACTACAACGAAAATTGAGGGGAAAACTTTACTGCACAGTGAAGGGTTCGCTAAAGTTATTCTTCGGAATTTCGTGTTTTGCGTCACAGTTTTCTAAATATAATATATTTTAATCATCAAATTCGTCACATATAAATCTCCAGGTTCTCTCACTTCTTTGAGAAGATGTAAATATTTGATTATTTTTCTTCACATTTACGACTCGGTAAGCTGTGAATGTCTTATTCTAAACCAAACTTAATACTAAAGTATAGTTGATACTTTTATAGTTACATACTTTCTCAAATCTTTTCAGCAGTCCTATTCTTTATTTCAACTTTACTATTTACTGAATATAAATGTCTTCAAACTGCGCTGCTGACTGGAAAGGCTTCTGACGTAGCTCCATCGAATTACACTGTGCCCCGCATATTTTCCTGCATGGAACTGCCTGGTGATGGTGAGTAGGTGTGTGGGACACCCGATTGTTTTCAGAATTTGGAATAGCCTGTTGCAACTGACTAAATCAAAGACTTTCGTAAGATCCATAAAGTCAATGTTTAGTGGCATCTGCTGCTCTCTGCTTTTTTCCTGGAACTGCCGTATGTAGAACACCATGTCTATAGTTGACCGACCATCGCGGAAACCGCACTGAGATTATGGATAAACTTGGTATGCTAAACTCTGTAATCGCGTTAGTATGACACGGGCAAAGACCGTTCCTATAATACTAAGGAGTGAGATTCCGCGATAGTTACTGCAGTCACTTCTATCGCCCTTGTTCGTATTTAATGTCAATGTAATTGGATCCTTTAGGTCGTGGGGGATGTAGCCCTGTTCCAAGCAGAAGGTGAGAAGTCAGAAGCTCGTGCAAAGGTTGTAGTAAAGCACTCTTTATAGATTCTGGTGGTATGCCATCATTCTCATGGATTTTTCCAAAAGCAAGGCAGTCAATTGCATTACAAGCTCTTCCTGTGTGGGCACGACATTAAGTTCTTCCATGGGCGGCATAGTGGGGATGCCAATTAGAGTGGTGCAGGAGACTGTGGTAACTGTTGCATACAGTTCCAGATAATGCTCAACACACCTTTTTAACTGAGCTGCCTTGTCTTTGATAATTTCTCCACTCTTAGACTTTAAAGGGGGGGGGCAACTTTGGACGTCAATGGGCCAGTTGCTTTTTTATATTTTCGTACATGGCTTTAGCGTTCCCCATGTCTGCATCTGACTGTGTGCTGGAGCAGATAATAAGCAAGTAGGTATTGGCGCATTGACGTGCGACTTTTTGGGCATGTGACGTGGCTGCTTTTAAGGCATGCAGCCTGTTGAGTGTAGGCTTTTCCTTGTAGACCATAAGAGCTTACCCTTTGGCTTCAGTGACAGGTTTCATTTTGTCTCAATGTGCATCAAACCAGTCCGTTTTTTGTGGGATTTTTAAACCAAAGGGACCCACACGTACCAACTATTCAGGGCCCCAAAATTTCTAGCGACGGCCCTGCACTGGGTGACATGACAAGGAGTGAAACCAAAACGTAAAATTATGTGTTTCCGTTATTTAGAACTGGTAGACTCGGAGGGGGTTCTATGTGGCAAGGCATGAGGGGTGACACCATTGGCTACGGCAGTGGGTGATACCAGGGGCTACCACAGGGGTTGATACCATCAGGGGTGGGGGTGATACCAGACTGTAAAATTCGGAGAAGTTCTATGGGTTAAATCGTGAGGGGGTGACACCATGAGCTACCGCCCCGGGTGACACCATGAGCTACCACCCCGGGTGACACCAACTCTAGTGAAAGTTTCTAGGTGACACCATTGGCTACCGCATTGGGTGATACCACGAGCTACCGCACTGGGTGACACCATGAGTACCGCAGTGGGTGACGCCACGAGCTACCGCAGTGGGTGACGCCACGAGCTACCGCAGTGGGTGACGCCACGAGCTACCGCAGTGGGTGACACCATGGGCTACCGCAGTGGGTGACGCCACGAGCTACCGCAGTGGGTGACGCCACGAGCTACCGCAGTAGGTGACACCATGGGCTACCGCACTGGGTGACACCATGAGCTACCGCAGTGGGTGACGCCACGAGCTACCCCACTTGGTGACGCCACGAGCTACCGCAGTAGGTGACACCATGGGCTACCGCACTGGGTGACACCATGAGCTACCGCAGTGGGTGACGCCACGAGCTACCGCAGTGGGTGACGCCACGAGCTATCGCAGTGGGTGACGCCACGAGCTACCGCAGTGGGTGACGCCACGAGCTACCGCACTGGGTGACACCATGAGCTACCGCAGTGGGTGACGCCACGAGCTGCCGCAGTGGGTGACGCCACGAGCTACCGCAGTGGGTGACACCATGAGCTACCGCAGTGGGTGACGCCACGAGCTACCGCAGTAGGTGACACCATGGGCTACCGCAGTGGGTGATACCATGAGCTACCCCACTTGGTGACACCATGGGCTACCGCACTGGGGGATACCATGAGCTACCGCACTGGGGGATACCAAACCTGATCAAAGTCATTCATATTTTATTTTCTATCCCAACATGCAATGGAGCTATCGCATGAGGTCGACGTTTAAAAATACCCTTTGATAACAGTGTCCAATGATAGGTTTCTGCAATCCAAAATCTTTGAGAAGTAGCATATTTTGTTTGCAAAGTTATAATACGAACACTAAGTTCAAGATAGGACTCCAGGGTACGGAAGCGCAAAAATTAGGCTCACAGCGTTATATTGTGATAACATTTTATAAAAAAGGGACCCGGAAAGGGGGTTGGGGGGTAATTTTTTTAATAGTTTTTCCCAGGGTGCAAAATCTCCAAGGGATAATTTTATTTATTATTTAAATTTATTTTTTAATGTTTTATGGCATCGCTTTTAGAATTTTGTTTTAAATTTATTTATCTGATATCTCCTCCGCATTTCCATAAAATGAATTTTTAGCTCGCGAATTTTTTACACCGTGCATTTGCCCGGAAAGACAGAATGTTAGTCCGGCCCTGACAACAACAACCTTAGCAACAACAACATTAACAACAACAACAACCTTAACAACAAACTTAACAACAACAAAAGCCTTAACAACAACAACAACCTTAACAGCAACAACAACCTTAAAAACAACCTAAACAATAGCAACCCTTAAAACAACAACCTTAACAAAAACAACCTTAACAATAACAACAACCCTAACAACAACAACCCTAACAACAACAACCTTAACAACAACAACCCTAGCAACAATAACCCTAACAAAAACAACCCTAACAACTACAACCTTAACAACAACAACCTTAACAACAACAAACCTTGCAACAACAACATTAACAACAACAACCTTAACAACAAACTTAACAACAACCTGAACAACAACAACTGGTTTTAAAAGTGTACTCTATCTCCAGATCATACACGACTTAAAACGAAAAGTGACCTCAAAGAGGAGGGAGGGGCAATGTTTAAATAACGTTGTTGTAGAAACTATCGCAGTAGTTTACTTGTCCACTTCTCAGAGTGTCAAAGGGATAGTAATGCTTATGGACAAATAGATTCATAAATGTAAATTAATTTCCCCCTTTTTCTGCTTATTTCATCCTGTCAACTTGACTCCTTTCAAGAAAAACATTTTATTTTTAATCCGTTAACTTCTCCATTACACATTTCTCTTCTTGCACATTACACTCCTTTCCCCTCATTCCGCCTCCTTTCTCCTCCCCCAACCCAACCCCCCCGGGCCCTTCCCCCAATTTTCTCCTCAGTTTTTAACCTGACCAGGGCGAGTGTCTTGACCCGCTATTTATCTTCCGTCCCTCTCCATTGCCCTGGCTGATACCTCGCTTATCATTAGGCAATAATCTATTTATTCTCTCAATGCTAGTGGGGGTAGAGCGGGGTGGGGGGCTCCCTGCCCGTTTGATGGACATTCCCGTCGACTCTGTTAGAGCTGTTGTTTTTTTTTCAGCCAGCTGTTTATTCAGGAAACTGAACTCTAAACTTGTGCTAAAAGATTTCGTTAGCAACGGCCTTCTCTTTTGTGCATTTCTGTCTCTTTTGTGCATTGCTGTCTCTTTTGCGCATTGCTGTCTCTCTCGTGAATTTCTGTCAGTGCTTTATTGTTTTATTTGCTCCTTACTGAGATGGAAAAAAATATAAATAAATAACGAAACAATTAATTTAATCATTGCTGTATTTTTTTTTTAAATATATCTAGTTCTTTTCATAACTTATTTCATCAAATATAGATAAAAAGATAGACAAAGTCAATGTGTGGGGTGAGGGTGGAGGTCAATGTGTGGGGGTCAGTGTGAAGGTCAATGTGTGGGGGTGAGGGTGGAGGTCAATGTGT